>MU777866.1:3441-14846 GCA_026770625.1 Nicotiana glauca
ATAAGATGACAAATAATGCTTCAACTTTTGTGCCACCCAAGTTAGGGCGCAACATGTCTTCTCAAGTTGAGTGTACTTAACCTCATAAACCGTAAACTTCTTGTTGAGGTAATAGATATCATACTCCTTCCTTCCTGTGATGTCGTGTTGCCCTAGTACATAACCAAATGAATTCTCTAGGACCGTTAGATAAAGAATCAGTGGTCTCCCTGGCTCGGGTGGAACCATCACAGGTGGATTTGATAAATACCCCTTGATCTGGTCAAATGCTTCCTGACATTCTGTCATCCATTCTACCGCAGCATCTTTCTTTAGTAACCGAAGAATGGGTTCACAAGTCGTAGTGAGTTGAGCGATAAACCTGCTGATGTAATTCAACCTTCCCAACAAACTCATCACTTCGGTTTTGTTCTTTGGAGGTGGCAACTCCTGAATGGATTTGATCTTTGATGGGTCTAACTCAATGCCTCGCTTACTGACTATGAATCCCAACAGCTTTCCAGATGGAACACCAAATGCACATTTAGCAGGGTTGAGCTTAATATCGTACCTTCGAAGTCTTTGGAAAAACTTCCTTAGGTCTCTTACGTGATCTGCCTGATGCTTGGATTTTATAATCACATCATCCACGTATACCTCAATCTTTGTGTATCATATCATGAAACACAATAGTCATAGCAATAAGTTCCCCACGGCGTGATGAAAGTCGTCTTCTCTGCATCTTCCTCGTCCATCAAAATCTGACGATACCCAGCATAGCAATCCACAAAAGACCCGATCTCACGCTTGGCACAATTATCGATCAAGATATGGATGTTGGGTAACGGGAAGTTATCCTTTGGGCTCGCTCTATTCAGATTGCAGTAGTCGACACATACCTGGATTTTTCCATCTTTCTTCGGTACTGGCACCACATTAGCCAACCAATTAGGATATCGAGTAACCCGAATAACCTTTGCATTCAGCTGTTTGGTTACTTCCTCCTTAATCTTCACACTCATGTCGGTTTTGAACTTCCTCAATTTCTGCTTGACAGGAGGGCATGCCGGGTCAGTGGGTAACTTGTGAACCACTAAATTGGTGCTCAAACCCGGCATAACGTCATATGACCATGCAAAAATATCCTTGAACTCAACAAGTGCTTTGATTAACTCTTCCCTGATGTTTGGTTCAATGTGGAAGCTTATTTTAGTTTCCCGAACGTCATCCGCATTCCCCAAATTAATGGCTTCCGTGTCATTTAAGTTGGGCTTGGCTTTCTCTTCAAATTGGCTTAACTCTCTGTTAATTTCCTCGAAGGCTTCATCCTCATCGTATTCCGACTTATCATCATATTCTACCTCTTGCACTACCAGTTTAGAATTAGATTGATTTTTTAGACTAGGTTGAAGATCTGTCGTGCATGCCATGTCATTAAGACCAGTATAAAGAGAACCGTTCAAAAAAGGAAAGAAGAAAACAAAATTAAAACAAAATAAAGAGTAAAGAAGAAGCTTTCATTGATTGAAGTACGGGATAACAAGGTTTCACACTTTTTACGAGTACAAAATAAAAGAAAACTGGATTACCACCCTGGAATAATCCAGCTAAACATGAAGGACAAATCAAAGCCTACTACCAAGACTCCCTCCGTATAGGCAGAGGAGTAGCCATCCAATTGTTGACCTTGGCCTTAGGCCGTACAAACTGCACATCTGCCTTGCTGGATCCTTCCCCAGCTTCTACCATGTTGACTTCGGTGAATAATCTTGCAAATGTATCCAGATTTTTGGGCAAAGAAACCGGTTGAATAATACCCTGAAGATCAACCCCCAAACCTTTGCCTGGCACAAACCCGTCCTTTAACATCTCCGAGGCCACCATGACAGTTGCAGCCGCTATTTGGGGAAGTGGAATGTTTTCACCCTCAGGAACTTTGTCCACTGAAACCGTATCGAAAACCTGGTATACCCACGGCCTGTTGTCATCATCGGTCTCTATGAAGGGTATGATGGCATCACTTACGGCGCATGTGTTGTTTTCCCCATGCACTACGATCTCTTGTCTATCCCACTCGAACTTGACCATCTGATGTAGTGTAGAAGGCACTGCTTTGGCAGCGTGAATCCATGGTCGTCCTAACAGAAGATTATACGACACTGCGACGTCTAACACCTGAAACTCCATGGTGAACTCGACTGGTCCAATTGTCAATTCAAGTATGATGTCACCCACTGTGTCTGTACCACCACCATCAAACCCTCTAACGTAGATGTTGTTCTTGTGAATTCTATTGTTATCAACCTTCAGCTTGTTCAAGGTGGACAACGGGCAAATATTGGCACTGGACCCATTATCGATCAATACTCGAGTGACTATCGAGTCTTCACACTTCACGGTATGATAGAGAGCTCTATTATGTTCAGTACCTTCCACGGGCAACTCATTGTCAGAAAATGTCACCCGGGTCACCTTAAAAATCTTGTTTGCTATTTTCTCTAGATGGTTCAAAGCGATCTTATCTGACACATGGGCTTCATTCAGAATTTTCATCAACGCCTGGCGGTGCTCGTCTGAATGGATTAGTAATGATAGCAATGAGATCTGTGTCGGGGTTTTCCTCAACTGCTCCATAATGGAGTAATCTTGTGCCTTCATCTTCTTCAAAAACTCCTCCACCTCCTCCTCCATTACTGGCTTCTTTATTGCCGCTGGATTGGCCCTTCTCAATTCTGCGGGAGCAAAACACCTTCCCGAACGAGTTAGACCTTGGGTTTCACATATTTCTTCCATGACCTCTTTCCCCTTATGCATCACCGTCACTTGATTGTAGCTCCACGGCACGGCGTTTTCACTGATTATTGGCAACTGCATTACCGGTTTGATGACAACTAGTTCTATGTGAGCCCCTTTTACCACCACGGGTGTGCTTGGCACCCCCTGAATCACTACCTTGACTAGCTCTGCTTTCTTTGCAGCAATAGACGACCCTTTCCCTATCACCACAATTGGCTTGGTGTCTACACTTCCCAGCTGCACCACTGCCTTCTCTTTGGTCTTATTTTCTTCGGGACTAGCTTCACTGGCCCGGATCAGCATCACTGTTTGCGAGGGCTTCTTAAACTCCCCTCCCTTGTGCATTAGTTCTATCATATGGGTCTCATGGTGCGTTGGCAGCGGATTCTGATTGATGTTTGGTGCTTCTGGAGCCTGAACCTCGATCATGTTGGTATCAATAAGGTCTTGCACTGCAGTCTTCAACTTCCAACATGTCTCAGTATCATGTCCGGGGATCCCTGAACAATATTCGCACCTTACTGACTGGTCCAGATTTTTGGGGAGAGATCTGGCATTTTGGGCTCAATAGGATTCAATAGGCCTAACTGCCTTGGTTTGTGGAAAAGAGTAGTATAGGATTTTCCTAGAAGAGTAAATGTTCTCTGCTTCTGCATCCTCTCATTCCTGAAAGCTTGATTCCCACGGAAACCCGACCCTAGAGGATTTCTGTAGGCCCTTGGAGGTGGATATGTGTTTTGTGGGGATGGATATGTATTTTGGGGAGCCGATGCACGTCATTACTGGTGAACCGGTGGTTGGGTATATGTTTGGGCGTGATGGACGGAAAAATATGGCTCTGGGTAGTAGGGTTGTGGAGGGCTATATGGGGTGTATGGTTAGCTCGGGCGGTGGGGTCTGGGCTGGTAGTAGGGTGAAGGACCTCTAGATCTAGACCAAGTGCCTGCTTCGACTGTTGCGACTTCTTCTTTCTTCTTTTTCCCGAGCACACCTCCCATGCCGCTCTGGATAGCTTGAGTGGCGGCTTTGATTGCCGAGTAACTCATTATTTTATTAGACTTGAGTCCCTCTTCAATCATACCGCCCATTTTCACAACCTCATTAAACTATTTGCCAATCGCTGTCACCAAGTGACCAAAGTAAGTTGGCTCCAAAGCTTGCAGAAAGTAATCGACCATCTCTCCTTATTCATTGGGGGATCTACCCTTGTGGCCTGTTCTCTCCAACGGAATCCGTACTCCCTGAAACTCTCCCCAGGTTTCTTCTCTAATTTTATCAGTGACAAACGATCTAGAATAATTTGCACATTGTGTTGGAAGTGGCCGGCAAATGCTTGTGCCAAGTCATCCCAGGTGTACCATCTCCCATGGTCTTGGCGTGTGTACCACTCTAATGCAGACCCGCTCAAACACTGGCTGAAGTACGCCATCATCAACTCATCTTTTTCGCCCGCCCCTCTCATCTTACTGCAAAATCCTCGCAAATATGCCACTGGATCACCATGCCTGTCATACAGATCGAACTTAGGCAACATGAACCCGGCTGGCAACTGAACATCTGGAAACAGGCATAAATCCTTATACGCCACGCTGACTTGGCCACCCAGACCTTGCATATTTCGGAAAGATTGCTCTAGGCTCTTTACTTTCCGAGCCATTTCTTCCTGCTCTGGATTCTTGTTCTGTTTTTTGGGCGCTTCTGGGTTGTAAGGCTGAAGAGGGAACGGGTAAGGTTCGGGTGCTTTGAAGGTGGGTTCAGGAGGGTAATACTGATGATCCTGAGTTTGGAACACAGGCTCGCTGGAAGACCTGTGGAGTGTGGCCGGTGGAGGTGCCACGAAAATAGGGGTAATTGGTGGTGGAGGGTATGGGTTTGTTTTTGGCATTTGGGGTGTCCGGGAGGCGGTTGTCTGGTGCTGTTGATATGTAGGAAAGTTGAGTGATGAGTCCGAAACAAGCCGTTCCGGAGATTGGGTGGGTGTTGGGAGAAAAGTGGGGTTAGCAGGATAGGGTGGTGCTGGCTGACCACTTGTCCAAGCTTGGTACATCTCGGCCATCTACTGTTTCAATTTGTACACCTCATATTTCATTGCTTGTACGTCTACCTCCTCTACCTCAATGTTTCCTTCTCTATCAGGTCTAGACATTGTCGCCGGTATCGATCCCTTTGATCTAGTCTGATAGTGGTGTTGTGCCAGTATGCTTTAAGTAAACTAACTGCTTGAAATTTCTGAATTAACAACAAACTTGTTAGTTTTTAGTGTTTAACAAATAGGTAATGGCACGTTGGGATGCAATTCACCTATGAAGTTTAACCATTTCTGTCATGCCATTTGCTTCTATTACATGCGTCATTCCGGCTTTTAATAGCTGTGCCCCTCTTTTATTTTGTTTATTTTTTCTTTTTCTTTTCTTTTCTTTTCTTTTCTTTTCTTTCATTCTAGCGGTGGTCGAATCTTATGTGGATTGCCTACGTATCATGACCCCGCATGAATCAGACCGTGCGTAGTTCTGGCCACAAGTGCAAAAAATAAAGAAGCCATTTTTTGGAATTTTCCACTTTTATTAGCAAAAACATTTTATTACAAGGCTAAACATTTTTGAAAGAAAACTCGAAACAGACTTCAGAATTTAATGCGAAAAAGGGAAATACGAACTCCAAAGGACAACAGACTCTAAATACAAATAAAATACAGACTCACACTATGAACATTTTAAGGCTTTAAATTTTGGTGCCCGCGGGGCGTCGTTCGGCCTTGCCACGGGCTTTGGTGCAAGGCCCCTCTGCAGATCTTTCAAATCTTCCATGATCTGGTGGACATAAATCATTATTTAAGCAAAGAAGGTGGTACGGGGCATATCCTCACAAGCTAAGCACTTCCTGGTGATGTAGTGCCCGATATCTTTGATTCTTGCCCTGATCCTGTCTTTTTCCCGAAGCAAAGCTCTATATGTTGGTTCCGTGTCCCCAGCATTCGAGAGTTATGGAGGAGTTGATCTTGAAACTCGTTCATTTGTTCCTCCATCCGCGTCATTAGGTCATAACAGCGTTTCTTCTCTGTTTTGAAATCTCTGGCTTGTCTGAATACCTGTTCTTCGAGGGTGGATATTGTTTCTCTCAAGACAATGATGTTCCCCTCATAGTCCCTCTTTATCTGCCGCACACGCTGTGCCCACTCCTCTGTGCCTCTTGCCCATCTGGCTTGGATCCTTGCCAGTCTAGCTTCAGATTTCTCTAAGTTCTCTTGGCATTCACGGGCTTTCCTTTTTAGTTCGTTTATGATTTTTTGGTCAAACCGGCTTCTTTCTGGCTTTCTGACAGTTGTTTTTAACTTCCAATTTTGATCTTTGAGAGCCTCAATTTTTTGAGTCAATTTCTTTTTTTCTCCCCCATCGGCAGCGGCTTGCACACTATTTTCAAATTGTAGGTCCTTAACCTGTTGTTTCAGCTTGCCTTTTTTTGCCCTGTAGCTTCCTTTTTTCGCCAACCAACCCCATTGTTCTTGTGAGTCGTTAGTAAACTGCTGGACATGGACTCTTTTAGCAGACCTTTGAGGAATCTGAAATCTTTTCCCAAACCAGACATAATACTTTGGGTCCACTTCACCTTTAGCCAGATCTCGGACCATAGTTCTAGGCTCGAGAAATCTGCATTCATTCCATAGCTTTCGAAATTTATCCTCCGAAAATGCGGCTCTTCGTCCCAACTCAATGACTTGCTTAATCGGGTCTTCATAATTAGGGACTACTTGAAACCTTCCCAGTTGGCGCAATACTCGGTGAGGAGCATACGGCTGGATACCCAGGATGCCCATTAGAAGAATATGACACTCTCCAGCCGAAATGTATATTACCTCAGTGACGGGTAGCCACCCAAATGACCATTCAATTTGATCGGCAGTCAAGGATCTCAATTGTACAAGCCAAGCTTCGGTATCCTCAGGAAATGCAACACCCACTACTCGTTTCTCAAATTCTTTGGTGCAGCTCAAACCGGTTAAATCGTAATTCATATACCCCACTCGGTGGCAAAGGTGTTCTTGCATCCATAATTGAAGTAACAGGTTGCAACATTGGAAAAAATTTCCTCCTTCCCGGCATATGGACAGGGCTCGGTAGATTTCTGACAAGATCAAGGGAATCACAGTACTGTCATCCCTTTTAATTACAACATCGACCATACCTACAAGGCCTATTTCTATCTTCTTATCTTTTCGTGGGCAGACCACGACTCCCAGGAATGCTACTATGAACGCCAAAGTTCGCCTTGCTTCCCATTTGTTTCTATTTTTAGCATGGTTTAGCCCAAGATCTGGCTCTTCGAAACCCTGAGGATTATCATATCGTTGATACAGGAACATAAGAGTACAACATCCTCCAGACAAATCCGTATTCTGCACATTCCGGCTAATATTTAATAGATCCAAAAATCGGTGTGGAGATACCGGTCTTGGTGACAAAAGATATTGACCCCTTAAGCTTCCATTCAAACCTGCATAACCCGCGATTTCCTCCAGTGTGGATGTGAGTTCAAAGTTAGAAAAGCAAAATATATTGCAAGTCGGGTCCCAAAAAGGTATTAAGGCTTCGATGATATCCGATTTTGGCTTGACATTCAGTAAATCGACGAGGCCTCCCAGGATTCTTACCATCGTTTCTTTGCTACTTTTCCCACATCATTCCACCACATGTGGAGCTTCATGGGGACCTCATTGAAGACTGTGAAAAGTTTAGTCTTATTTGCGCTCATCCTGCACATTTATTAAGGTGATTGAGCAAAAAGTAAAATCTATTTGACTCCAAAGAAAACTGACTATTTTTTTTTAAAATTAAAAAGAAAGACCCGGTTTTCTCGAACACGACCTTTCAGCACCTCGGGGACGAAGATTTTAAGGCCGTGTGGGTCAACCGGCCAAAAAAACTTTAAATAAAATGACCAAAGGTGGCTGTTTATGCAATGTCAACCTTCCGGCGTCCCTTTCAGGAACATTCGGGTATATTTGACAAGAGCAGCAGCATCCGACTTATTTATGATGACAATTAAAATTTGATATTTTTTGGCTATTTTTGCAAAAGGGGAGTTGGACCCGATGAGGGTTGCCTACGTATCTCACATATGGTGAGAATCAAACATGCGTAGTTCGGGCAATAAAACAAACTCTATTTGAAAACAAAACATTTTTTTTTCAAATCATTGGCAAATAAAACAAATTTTTTTTTCCATTTTAAAAAACAAACTATCTTTTTTGAAAACCAAATCACATTTTTTCCTTTATTGTCAAATGAAGCAGAATATGTTTTGAAAACATTTTTTTTTTCAGTGGAAAATAAAACAAACTATTTTGAAAAATAAAATTCTTTTTTTTTCATTTTTTCTAAAAATCCGGTAGACTCTCGACACTACTTACGTTGATATTTTCAAAAGTAGTGATTAACTTTCTTAATCCTCTACACTGCCCTTTTTTCAATATTTAAAAGCCGGTCAGCGTGCAAGTCCGAAGCAGATAAATGCACAAGTAGCAAATAAGATGCATCAGGATGGTCTTTTTCGTTTCAGGTACACATGTCCTAGACAGACCCAACCCCTGTGTTGAGCCTCCAAAGTCAAATGCACATGATGCAAACAATCGTTCCTACTAGGGATCCGGCATGAGGCTTTGCTATTCTAGGTCTAAAACCTAGGTTTATTGTTCTAGACCTGTCTTACCCGAGTGGACAACTCGGGCCGAGGAGGGGGCAGCGTACCGGGGATACAGAAGCTCCGCCGACTTAGCAACTTATCCGAACTCGTTCTAGATGGGAAAAAACTCTAATAGAAGAGAAGTCACACGAAGTGCACCCTTCTCCATGATTTAGAAGACTCAGGGAGGAGAGGGATTTTGGCACAATTTATATACAGTTCACAAAATATCAAAGCGGTAATAGCAACACTTAGAACATTAGGCCCAAACATATAACAAAATCAGATAATATACAAGACAAATATAACAAATACACCAAGCTCGAATTCTAAACCCTGAACCAAAAGTTCTGGGTCTCAAGTCCCCAGCAGAGTCGCCAGAGCTGTCACACTTCCTTTTTACGCTACCGTACCCCGCGAAGGGTGTAGTAGAGGGGAGTTTTTCCAATTAAAGTACAATCAAAACGGGATTTATTATTAAGAGTTGGAGTCGCCACTTGAGATATTTATAGTGTCCCAAGTCACCGGTTTGAATCCCGAATCGAGGAAAAAGATGACTCTATATTACAGTCTACGAATCAGAAATCCGGATAAGAAATTCTGTTAACCCGGGAGAAGGTGTTAGGCATTTCCGAGTTTCGTGGTTCTAGCACGGTCGCTTAACTGTTATATTCAGCTTAATTATCTGATTTTTAGTACATGCTCAAACCTATGTGCATTTTTACCTTTTAACCACTTTTAATTATTTTTTAAAGAAATTGAACGTCGTTTAAAATATGTTTTTGGATCACGTCATATGAAATGCACTCGGATCCTCGACACATTTTATTCAACATTTTGGGATTTGGATTTGGGTCGCATGA
Organism: Nicotiana glauca; assembly: GCA_026770625.1. Classification (NCBI taxonomy): domain Eukaryota; kingdom Viridiplantae; phylum Streptophyta; class Magnoliopsida; order Solanales; family Solanaceae; genus Nicotiana; species Nicotiana glauca. The sequence continues at coordinate 12,759 of MU777866.1, forward strand.
AATGCACACCCGAATTTAGGAAGGTGAAATTGTTAAAGACGTGCCTGAAGAGACTAGCGCGTTATTATTTGGGGAAGGCCGTGAAATTCGCACAGCCTGTCCCGAAATCTAAGTATTTTAATATATACCTTTATGAGGGCCCCGCAGTTTGTGCGTTTTATTTGGTGAGGCTCATCTCATTTTTATTATTTAAAAGGCAAACCTAAGGCAACGATGATTCTCTACTTTATTTATCTCCTAAAAAAGAGAAATACTAATTTATTGCATAAATCGAGACCGAAATTCATATTTTTCACTTAATTTCAATTAACAAGATTCTCCTTTTTTCAAAGACTGGCCTCACGACTTCCTTTAGCGAAACAATCATTAAGTGAAACAATAAAATGCACATTAATAGAATATTCTGGTTGAACTTATTAGCATGGTAAGTAGATTTGTTCTTCCACGTATATTTATATTTGCATAAGCTTTCTTATACTTGGAAATTAAAAAAAACTGAAGAAACAAAGACTACCCAAATCAATGTGAAGTAGAGAGACCACATTCCATATAACAATAGCTGAAGGTAGGATAGCAAATAAATACAACACATTCACATGAGAAAAGATAATGTAGAAAAGTTTAAACCGGACCTCTATAACGACATGATCCTGACTGCTCTAAAATTTTGACAATGCACACGCCCCTGACGGTATCTCGACTAATATTGCACCGGTTTGGAAAAGCTCAACTAAAGATGCCAGAACCTCATACTGACAAGATACTATGGGAATGCATAACTAAAACAGACTAACTTATGAAAGTCCAATAATCAATCATAGATTGGTTTTAAGAGTCAATTTCGCAGGTGAAAAGACACACTATTACACATTGATTATGGTGTAACTGACAACCTATTACAATGATCCCATGGCACACATTGTCCAAATAACTATTTCAGTAATCTTAAACCTATATGATGATGCTTTCAATTCATTTGAATCCAAACCTCACAATCATATTCTCTCGGAATCAAACCAACAAATAACTACAAATTCACTATACAATATTCAGCAACATAAGAAAAGACTAGACTAAACAGGCATAATATAGGATTACATACTTAATAATATTGAAATGGACGAAACAGTCGAAATAAACTTGGAATACAACTTGTATCCCAAATGTTTCACATTCAAAATGCATATTCACATTCACATGTCCTCTAGGATTCTAGAAGATACCTGGATGATGACAATGGAAGAAGGAAAAAGGAGTAATCAGCAGTAGTAACACAGTAGCACCAACAATAACAACAGTAAACAACCAGCAGCAACCGAGAAAAAAATGACAGTCCAGAAGTGAACCAACACCAGTTGAAATACCAACAGCGATACTCAACAAACCAAAAACCACTCAACAGTAGTATCCAAAAGCAAATCACCAATAACTGACCCCAAAGAAAACAACCAGAAACTAGCAAGTGGACCTCAAAACACTTCCAGTGAACAGAAGGGAACTGGAAAACTACCACTCAGTAGATGGAAATCAGGAATTTTAATTCAAGCCTTCGATGGAACAGTACAGGAAATACTCTCAGATTTCAGAGTGTTTTATTAGTGTATGTGTGTGTATGGCAGAAACTGTCTAAAAAGAACTCTCCCTTTTTTCATAATTTATTCTCCCTTTTATCTCCTCTCAAACTCTTTTTTTTTCCTGATTTAAGGCAACTAGTGGACAATAAATTAACTTCTTTCAACCCTTAAAATCAGAAAGTTGTCTTCCACTATTAGTATCTTTTAACTATTTAATCCCACTTAACATTGTCTTTCAACTTTTCCAACCCCACTAATCCTTGTCTTTATTCAATCCTTTAGCATCCCCTTAATCAATTATTTATGTGATCTAATTCCCCAAAATACCCCCTGAACTAATGTGAATTAACCCTGAAAATACCCCTAAAACCTATACTACATCTGTGAGCACATGATTTTTGCCCAAACAAATTATTCCAAAAAAAAATATATGCAAAATGATTTTTGTGTGGCAATTTGTTGATAATTGTGTAGAAATACCAGTGTTTGTTTTATAAGAAAATTAAAACAAAAT
>MU777867.1:10394-28341 GCA_026770625.1 Nicotiana glauca
AACTAAGTAAAAATGTAAAATGAGTATTTTTGTTATTTTTTTTATTTCTGTAATGTTAATAAAAATACTAAAATGGGGTCCTAAATGCAAGCGTACTATTTTATATTTTTATGAATTATATCAATTAAAAATGCACAAAATGCAAACAAACACAAAATCATGCAATTAATTCCCTAAAAATTCAAATAATAAAAGGAAAAATTCTAATTTTAATGAATTCTATAGGAGTAATTTAAGTGAGGCAAAAATCACGTGCTCACAGCTTCCCCTCTTTGCTCGGAGACACAAAGGGTTTTCGGGCAAAGATAAATGAGCAAACATGGGAGATTTTTTCCTGCTTGGCACTCCATGAGAAGCATTTTTAAAAACTGTCTGACCGAACCCTGCTTCAAAGGTTGCCTACATATCCTTGGCTATAAAGGAATCAGGTCAGTGTAGTTCTGGAAGGTTTGGTAGCTGGGACTACCAGGAGCTGTGATTTCACTGTTGTTGTTGCTGCTACTGCTTGCTGAACTCCTTATTACACCAAAAGGAAAATCAAAGCTAAGCTAGCTATGCCTATCAACTATGAGTTACAATATTCCTATCTATAAATCTCTTGAAGCTTGATCTTGAGTCTTAGCTGATTTAGTTGTGGACTCCGATTTGAATCTTGATGCTCGCAAGTTGTAGTTGTTGTTTCTTTCTGCAGCATTGGGTCAAAATGGGATCGGCGGAACTTGTGACTTCAATCAAATTTTGAGCAATCCGCACCTTTGTCCGTTTCAACATTTGAGTTCATTTCTTTTTGTTCATTTCTTCTTTTGTTTATTCTGGATTGAGACTCATTCCATCGGTCATCTTGCACCCTATTTCTTGAAGTCAAATCTACTTAAGATACCAAAACAAACAAACGAACGAAATTTTCTACCCCGGTTTGCACTAGGAAAATTTCGTGAGTTAGTTGTGACACATATATAAGTGATCAAATTAGGATTGTGTATCCTTGAAAATGAAGCCAGGTTATGCTGGGAAATGACCGGGTTATGCCGGAAAAGAAAAGTTCCTCGGGTTATGTCGGGACAAAAAGAAAAAGCTCCTTGGGTTATGCCAGGGAGATCCACGGGTTATGCTGGGATTGGAAAGAAAAAAGCTCCTTAGGTTACGCCAGGGAGATCCACGGGTTATGCCGGGATTGGAAAGAAAAAAGCTCTTTGGTTTATGCCAGGGAGATCCACGGGTTATGTCGGGATTGGAAAGAAAAAAGCTCCTTGGGTTATGCCAGGGAGATCCACGGGTTATGTCGGGATTGGAAAGAAAAAAGCTCCTTGGGTTATGCCAGGGAGATCCACGGGTTATGCCGGAATGGAAAGAAAAAAGCTCCTTGGGTTATGCCAGGGAGATCCACGGGTTATGCCGGAATGGAAAGAAAAAAGCTCCTTGGGTTATGCCAGGGAGATCCACGGGTTATGCCGGGATGAAAAGAAAAAAAAGCTCCTTGGGTTATGCTAGGAAGATCCACGGGTTATGCCGGGATGGAAAGAAAAAAACTCATTGGGTTATGCTAGGGTTATGCCGAGATTGGAAAAGAAAAACTCCTTGGGTTATGCCGAGATTGGAAAGAAAAAAGCTCCTTGGGTTATGCCAGGGAGATCCACGGGTTATGTCGGGATGGAAGGAAAAAGGCTCCTCGGTTATGCCAGGGAGATCCACAGGTTAAGCCGGGAGTGGAAAGAAAAAAAGCTCCTTGGGTTATGCAAGGGAGATCCACGGGTTATGCTGGGATGGAAAGAAAAAAAGCTCCTTGGGTTATGCCAGGGAGATCCATGGGTTATGCCGGGATGGAAAGAAAAAAGCTCCTTGGATTATGCCAGGGAGATCCACGGGTTATGCCGGGATATCTAGGGAATGGGGCCTTATGCTACCATGATGATGATTTTTTTTCTTTTGGGATTTTCATTTCCACTTCTTTTCTTCTTTCTTCTTCTTTTCTTTTCCTTTTTATATTTTTCCTTTTTATTTAGCAAAACGCATGAAAGAATTTGGGGAGAAACTTCCTTTTTGGTCGATTCCCTATTGCAAAGCTGTTCCAGGGCTTGTGCATTTCATTTCCTTTTTGGATTGCACCTGCTTCTTGCATGGTTGCTTTGAATTAAACCTGTTTTCAACAAAAAAAAATTGTTAGTTTGAAACGGTGATTGGTTTTGTGGCCTTGATCATCTCAATTGCTTGATCCTGGCCCAATTTCCGTTGATAACTTTGCTGCTTACTGTTCTTGAGGGGGAATCTCTTTTCAAACAGACATGACTCAACTTTAGGACTTAATGATGACTTGCCCGTGTGGGCTCATGCCTTTTCACTTTATTCTTCTCTTATGACCTTTGCCTTTGACTTTCTTTCCTTTCCAATATCTTTATTTGAAAGCATCAACCACCCTGGTCAGTCATGATTGGACTGACGCACCCGCTGTGGCTGGGTATTTTCTTTGGCTCTTGCCAGGCGGAGCCCTATAAAACCAATCCTGCCACCTTTTCTTTGCAATAGTACCGGAATCAGCTTTAAACCGAAAGGGATTCAAGGAAGAAGTATACAAAAAGGCAAACATAATGGGTTTAAAGAGAAGCGTCCCGTTCGGGGGAAAAGAAGGACTTATCTAGGGTGCATGTTGGCTTCAAACGAACATGACATGCTTCTTGGGTTGAACGCCTGACTCTCGTGAACCCATTAATCCGTATTTCAAACCAGGGAACCTTGCCAGGACTCTTTTTAGAGGTGCAAAGTCTTCTTTTCGGCCCACAGCGCCCTTTGCGGGTTTTCTCTAATCGACCTCTCTCATTTCTCTTCTCACCGTCGCCCGATAGTGCTCTTTACGAGTTTTTACTAAGCGAACTATCTCATTTTCAATTTCTCTACTCACCATCGCCTTATGGTTTCCGAAGGTTTTCACCGATATGACTCTCTTATTTTATTTCTCTCAATATCAGATTCTGACAATGGTGTTTTTCACTCCCCCGCCTTTGCCAATTGATCGGAAGGACTTGAACAAGGTCTTTGGGTAAAAGGATTTGGGCGGAACTACAACTTCGGAACCGTTTTTGCGGGCTCGTGGCCGAACCATTATATAATCTGCCCCAGTTTCAACTTTTGGGGAAATTGGGATTTTTATTTTGGTGTGACTAAACCTCAGGGAGAGGGTGCCTACGTATCCTTTCGGAATCAAGTCAAACGTAGTTCAGAGAAATAATTTTGTTTTTATTTTTGTTTTGTTTTTTTTTAATAATACTTGCGGGTTCCAAAGAGGGTGATCAAAGAAGCATAGCCAGCTCAAAGGGTTTACGAAGGATTGATAGTGTTTGGGTAGCAGGAAGAAAAGCCTTCGTCATCTCAATTGTACAAAAGCCATCACCGCAAGAGGTCTAGACATAGTACCTTTTTACTGCATCTGCATTGACTGCTGTTTTGGGATAATTTCCTTCGATGTCTCCTAGATACAGTGCTCCTCTTGGCAATATCTTCCGGATTATGTATGGACCCTTCCAATTAGGAGCAAACTTTCCTTTTTCTTCCTGGTGATGAGGGAGAATGCGTCTCAGCACGAGTTGTCCCACTTCGAAATTCCTGGGACGTACTTTCTTGTTATAAGCGTGGGCCATTCTTTGTTAGTACAACTTCCCGTGACAAACTGCGACCATTCATTTTTCATCAATTAATGACAACTGCTCCAGTCGAGTCTTGACCCATTCACTAGCCTCAATTTCTGCTTCGACAATTATCCAGAGCGAAGGGATTTCTACCTCCGCCGGTATGACAACCTCAGTTCTGTAGACCAACAAGTACGGGGTCGCTCCGATCGATGTACGCACTGTGGTACGATATCCAAGTAATGCAAAAGGCAGCTTTTCATGCCATTGCCTGGAGCTTTGAATCATCTTTCTCAAAATCTTCTTGATGTTCTTATTTGCTGCTTCGACAGCACCATTAGCTTTAGGTCATCTTGAATTGTTCGCATACCTCTCCTATCAGACGACTGTTCAAGTTCGCAGCATTGTCGGTAATGATAGTTGCAGGAATGCCAAAGCGGCAAATGAGATTGGAGTGCATGAACTCTACCACGACTTTCTTGGTAAATGACTTGAGTGTGATGGCCTCAACCCATTTCGTGAAGTAATCAATGGCAACCAATATGAATCTATGTCTGTTCGAAGCTTTCAGCTCGATTGGCCCAATGACATCCATACCCCAGGCAACGAATGGCCAAGGTGCTGACATCGGATGAAGCTCTGTTGGAGGTGCATGAATCAAATCACCGTGCACCTGGCATTGATGGCATTTCTGAACAAAGCTGAAGCAGTCCTTCTCCATAGTTATCCAATAATACCCCGCTCGCAGGATTTTCTTTGCCAAAACATACCCATTCATATGAGGTCTGCATACTCCCGTGTGTACTTCATGCATAATTTTTCCGGCTTCCTCGGCATCAACACATATTAGCAAATTGAGGTCTGGGGTCCTTTTATACAAGACATCACCGCTTAAGAAGAAACCACTCGCATGCCGTCTGATGGTTCTCTTTTAGTCTCCAGTGGCTTGCTCGGGGTATTCTTGTGTTTTCAGAAATCTTTTGATATCATGATACCACGGCTGAGTGTTGGGTTCCGCCTTGACCGCATTACAATAACCATGCCTTTCTTTGATTTGAATTTCCAGTGGATCAATATGGGTATTGCCTGGGTAAGGCAGTATCGAAGCCAGAGTGGCGAGTGCATCAGCTAGTTCATTGTGACACCGAGGAATGTACCTGAACTCTATCGACTTGAACAGCTTGCTGAGGTCTTCCACATGTTGCCGATAGGGAATGAGCTTAACATCTCGGGTCTCCCACTCTCCCTGGGTTTGCCGGATAATCAGATCAGAATCCCCCATGATCAATAAATCTTCAACATCTTGGTCGATTTCCATATTCATGCCCATGATGCAGGCTTCATATTCAGCTATATTGTTTGTGCAGAAGAATCGGAGCCTAGCTGTAGCTGGGTAGTGCTGACCAGTGGGCGAGATCAAGATTGCCCCAATTCCTATACCTCTAGCATTTACTGCTCCGTCAAAGAAAATTTTCCAAGCACGAGTGTCCTCAGAGATTGCTTCTATTGAATTTACCTCCTCAACTGGGAAGTATGTGCTCAACGGTTGGTATTCCTCGTCAATCGGGTTTTCATCCAAATGATCTGCTAATGCCTGGGCTTTCATTGCCGTGCGAGTGACATAGACTATGTCGAATTCAGTGATCAAGATTTGCCATTTTGCCAGTCTCCCAGTGGGCATAAGTTTCTGGAATATGTACTTCAAAAGATCCAACCTGGTTATGAGGTAGGTAGTGTGGGCTTGAAGATAATGTCTCAACTTTTGAGCGACCCACGTCAAAGCACAACACGTTCTCTCCAACAAAGTATATTTAGCTTCATAACTGGTGAATTCTTGCTCAAATAGTAAATTTCCTGCTCTTTCTTTCCGGTCATATCATGCTGCCCGAGGACACAGCCAAAAGAATTCTCCAATACCGTCACGTATAAGAACAGAGGTCTCCCTGGCTCCGGTGGGACCAGGACTGGAGGATTTGACAGATATTCCTTGATCTTGTCGAAGGCCTCTTGACATTCGGATGTCCATTTGATTGCTTCATCTTTCTTCAATAGCTTGAATATGGGCTCACACGTGGTAGTTAGTTGAGCAATGAACCGACTGATATAGTTTAACCTGCCCAATAAGCTCATCACGTCTTTCTTAGTTTTCGGAGGAGGTAGATCTCGAATAGCCTTTATCTTTGTTGTCTCTAACTCGATAGCTCTCCTACTGACTATGAAACCCAGGAGTTTGCCTGATGGGACTCCGAAGGCGCATTTAGCCGGATTCAGCTTCAAATCATACTTGCGAAACCTCTCAAAAAATTTCCTCAAGTCACGAACATGATCGTCCTGAGTTCTGGACTTGATGATCACATCTTCCACATACACCTCTATCTCCTGATGCATCATATCATGGAAAATGTTGGTCATGGCTCTCATATAGGTCACTCCGACATTCTTCAGCCCAAATGGCATAACCCGATAACAGTATGTACCCTAGGGTGTGGTGAATGCTATTTTCTCTGCATCTTCTTCATCCATCAACACCTGGTGATATCCTGCGTAACAATCCACGAAGGACTGTATCTCATGTTTGGCGCAGTTATCAACAAGGATGTGGATGTTGGGCAAAGGGAAATTGTCTTTCGGGCTTGCCCTATTCAAATCTCGGTAGTCCACACACACCCGGGGGTTTCCCATCTTTCTTTGGCACCGGAACTACGTTGGCCAGCCATGTGGTATATCGGACCACTCGGATTACCCCCAATTTTAGTTGTTTTGTGATTTATTCTTTGATCTTATCACTGATATTAGTCTTAAACTTTCTTTGCTTTTTCTGAACTGGAAGAAAATCGGGGTAAATTGCCAATTTATGCACCACTAGATCGACGCTCAGTCCTGGCATGTCATCATATGACCAAGCAAACACATCTTTAAACTCAAACAGGAGTTGGATTATTGCATCTCGACTTTTCTCATCTGTGTGAATGCTTATTTTGGTTTCCCTAATTTCTTCGGCTGTTCCCAAGTTAACCAGTTCAGTGTCATTCAAATTTGGCTTAGGTTTGTTCTCAAATTGTTCCAGTTCTCGATTTATTTCCCTAAAAGCCTCTTCTTAGTCATATTCTGGTTCTTGGTTCATTATTTCACAATTAGACAGCTTGTTTGAATCTGGGCATGAAGTTTGCAAGCATGTCATGTTATTTAAAGCCGCATTGTTAGAACTGAAAAGAAAAATGAAAAAGGAAAATAACAAAAATTAGAAAGAATAAAGAGAAAGTGGACGATGAAATATTGATTTCATTTCTTGGAATTTGGAAATATAACAGGGTTTACATTCAGGAATTTAAAAGACAAGAAACTAAAAGAAACATCCGAGTTACACCCTGAAATAACTCGGGATGCAGAAAAAATGGCAGGGCTAGTCTACCGGGACTCCCGCCTGATCGGGAATGGCGCAGCCTTCCAGTTTTGGATTTTAGCATCTGGTCCCATGTATAGCACCTCAGCGGTGCTAGTACCCCCCTGGCTGAATCATGTGGGTCTCATAGAGCATTTGTCTCATGGCTTCACATATATCTTCGATTTCCTTAGCCGTGAACACCTCATCATCTGCTTCTTCGCCATACTTAGGTTTGACAAAGGTATCATAGAGATATGGCAATGGTTGTGGCAGGACCCATCCTTCCTTCTTTGTTTCATCTGCCCATTTTTCATCATCTGGGGTAGGGTGGAAGCCTATCCCGAAGAACTTTTCTATTGTGGGTAGGGTTACTGGCTCCGATATTCCTTGTAGAGCTTTTCCTAATCCTTTTCCTAGTTTGAAACCGTTTCTAATCATCTCTTTAGCCACCATAATTGAAGCATTAGACAGGAAAGGCTGGGGGCAAGGATTTCCCTCCTCGTACTGATCAACCACTACAATTTCAAAGGCCTAATAAACAATATGCTCACTTCCTTCCCTCGCCTCCAAACATGGGATAGAGGGGTCCCGATAAATGGACTGCTCATCTTCTCCATGGACCATGATTTCCTGATCTTCATACTCGAATTTCACCATTTGGTGGAGGGTGGAAGGTACAGCTCCGGCCGCGTGGATCCAGGGCCTTCCCAGAAGAAAATTGTAAGATGTATCCATGTCCAACACCTGGAAAGTTACCTCGAAATCCACCGGGCCTATAGTTAATGTCAGATCAATTTCTCCGATGGTATCCCTCTTAATGCCATCAAAAGCTCTTACACAGACGTTATTGGGACGAATCCTTCCAGTCCCGATTTCCATTCTTTGCAGTGTGGAGAGTGGGTAGATGTCAACACCCGAGCCTCCATCCACCATGAATCGCTTGACATAGTAACCTTCACACTTGACAGTCAGGTGTAAGGCTTTGTTGTGAGCCGCTCCCTCTGGAGGCAATTCATTTTTACTGAAGGAGAGTTGATTGACGGCGAAGAATATTTCTGCCAACCTTTCGAGCTGTTCGACTGAAGTTTTAACTGGCACAAATGCCTCATTCAAAGTTCTCATTAAGATCTTCTGATGCTCGAAGGATTTCGTCACCAATGACAGCAACGACACTTGTTCAGGATATTTTCTCAATTGATCTACTATCTCATAATCAAGCATCTTCATTTTCTGGAAGAAAGCCTCTACTTCCTCAGTACTCACGGGCTTCTTGGATGGAAAGTACTTTTGTGTGGCATTGTTTACCTCTTATACATTTGAATATTTCTCCATAGAGGTCTTTCCTGGAAGTTCTCCCGAAATTTCTTTACCCTTGTATGTAACCACTGTATACTGATAGTTCTATGGCACCGGAGAAGGGTCTGTCATTGGCTTCTGTGGTACGCGTCCAATAACTACTGGCTCATTCAGCCGAGGCGGTTTAATTGTCCCTCGTACCACATAAGCTCCTTTTGGTACATACATTTGCGTTACCTTTTTCACTTCAAACTTCTTCGGAGCGCTCACAACTAGTGGTTTTTCTTGGCGACCTCGCGGAACATAGAGAACTCCATTTTTAGGAGGCACCGTCTCTGCTTTTGTTTCAACCTTCTTCTCAGGTTCAGTCCTGATGATTTTATTCTTATTTTCCCCTATTTCTTGCTTTAGGGCTGCCTTGGGCTTCCTTTCTGCATCGGCGATAGCAATTATAGCTTTCAAGGTTGGATCAAACTCCTTATCTTCACAAATTATCCCAATTACCGGCCCGTTTTTGTGAGCGGGCAACGAATTGTTGGTCACATTTGGGACTTTCTCGTCCCTCAACACTATCTTTCCCTGTTCTATCAAATCTTCCACGGCTTTCTTCAACATCCAGTAGTTGTCTGTACTGTGCCCCTCAACTCCTGAGTGATAAGCACATCGGACACCCCATTGATAGGATGGTGATTTCGGGTTTTGCCTGTTTTGGGATATGGGCTGCAGCAAATTCATTTGAACAAGCTTTGGGAACAAACTGGAGTAGGGTTCACTGATGGGTGTAAAGTTTGGTCTTCTGGGTGGTTCCCGCGGACGGAAGTTATTCTATGGAGGTCGGGATTATAGTGGTTCTGGTGAGGAGGCTGATTTCTTTGGAATGGAGGTTGATTTCTGTTAGCTTGTGGCTGCGGTCGGGCGAAGGGTTGAGCATTAATGACCGCATAAGGTGGGGGAGCATAGTTATATCGGGATGAGGATAGTAGTGTTGAGAGGTTCTTTCCGAGAACACAGGTCTAGGAGCTCGGTATCTTCTTCCCCCTGATGCTGCCATAACTGTTTCCTCTTTCTTTTTACCTTTGGCCATTCCTCCAGACCCGCCTTGGATAGCTTGGGAGGTTGCTCTGATGGCCGACTGACTCAAAATCCTGCCCGTTTTCAAACCGTTCTCTACCATTTCACCAATTTTGATTGCCTCTACAAAAGGCTTGCCCATGGCCGACATCATGTTTTGGAAGTAATCTGCTTCCTGAGCCTAGAGGAAGACAGTAACCATCTCTACCTCATCCATGGAAGGTCTCACTCTCGATGCCTGTTCGCGCCATTTAATGGCATATTCTCTGAAGCTTTCTGAGGGTTTCTTCTTCAAATTCGCCAAAGAATTCCGATCTGGTGCGATGTCAATGTTATATTAAAACTGCCTTACAAAATCTCTGGCAAGATCATCCCAAATATGCCATCGTGAGACGTCTTGGTCCATGTACCATTCTGAGGCAATGCCTACTAAGCTCTCTTCGAAGTAAGCCATCAACAACTCTTCTTTTCCGCTGGCCCCACGTAGCTGATTACAATACTTTTTCAAGTGAGCGATGGTATCGCCATGCCCATCATACTTTTCAAATTTTGGCATTTTAAACCCCGAGGGCAAGTGCAAATGAGGGAACATGCACAAATCTGTATAAGAAACACTTTTTTGCCCACTCAAGCCTTGCATATTCTTTAAACTCTGCTTAAGGCTCCTCATTCTTTTCACTATCTCATCTTGCTCTGGGGCTTTAGGAGTTTTATCTTGCCCTGGTGTAAGCTCATATGGTGGTGGCTGAGAGTAAGTATATGTGAGATATTGAGGAGGGTCCGCCTGAAAGACAGGGTTTTGAAAGGTAAAAATCGAAGGGTCGAAAGCATGCTTTGGTAGTGATAGTTGCATTGTAGCAGAGCATGGTAGAGTAGTGAAGATGTTAGGAGCTGTTCCTGATGGGAACACCTAGGGGCGAACCTCAGAAGGTGTTCCTATGAAATGAGCGGTCATAGTAGGCTGTCCCAATGGAGTATTTGGGTGGCTAATGGAGACATTGGAAACACCACCGGATCTAGGAAATAGTTCAGGAAATCCAGGGATGGTGCTTGGGGGTTCTTTTCCATTGGTCCAGGCGTCCCACATCTCTATGAGCCGGAGACGTAGTATCCGGTTCTTTTCGGCTGTGATAGACTCAGATGTTGGGACCCCCGAGATGGGGCTATCTTCAGATATAGGGATTGCAGGCAAAGTCATTTCTGTAGACATTTCCACACTGCCTCTTGATCTGGTAAAGTATTGATGCGGTGCCAGCGTACCACAACCAACCACCGTTTCTAAAAGCTAAGCTGGAATTGACAGCAACAATGGTTAGTTTGAAACAAATAACAGATAGGTAACCGCACATTGGGATGTGATGCACCTATACAGTTAAATGAGTATCTACATGTTTGCTATGGTTGCATGTGTCATCTTGGCTTTTCTTTTGTTTTCCTTGATTTTCTTTCTCTTTTTGTTTTCTCTCATTTTTCTTTTCCCTCTGTTTTTCATTTTCTGCTTTTCCTTTTTCTTTTGCCATGGTTTTTCACCCGATTCCTTATTTTCTTCTTTTGCATTTCTTTTCCTCTCTTGTTTTCCTTTTATTTGCTTCCCTCGTATTTCTTTTTCTTTTTCTTTTCTTAGGGTTACGGTCAAATCTTATGGAGATTGCCTACGTATCATGACCCCGCATGAATCAGACCAAGCGTAGTTCTTGCAAATTAATGCAAAAATAAGGAAACAATTTTTTGGGATTTTTTCAATTTTCATTAATAAAACTCTGATTACAAAAGACACTAGACTATTTGTTTTTTTTCTTCTTAAAAGAAAAATTACAAAACAGACTCAAAATAACGAAATACAGACTCGATAACTTGGAATACATCAAAGCTTCAAATTCTGGGGCCCACAGGGCATCATTCGGCATCGCCGCGGGCCTACGTGTAAGACCCCTTTGCAACTGCTCCAAATCATTCATGACCTGACGAATAAATATCATTACTAAAGCAAAGAAAGTGGTACGACCCATTCGTTCACCGACTTGACATTTCATAACAACATAATTTGCAACGCCTCTGATTCTTTCCCCGATCCGGCCCTTTTCTTGGAGTAGTCGGCTTATTTATTGGTTACGAGCCTCTAACACCTGGGAGTCCTGGAAGTGATGGTCTTGCAACAGTTTTATTTCTTTCTCCTTCTCGGCGATTAGCCCATAGCATCATTCCCTCTCAGCCTGAAATTCTTTGTCTCGCCGGGCTACCTTATCTTCAAGGGTGTTCATTTTTCTTTTCATATTAGCAATGGTTCCCTCATAGTTTCTTTTCATTTGTTGTACAAACTGGGCTCTTTCCTCTGTCTTCTTGGCCCACTGTGCCCGGAGCTTTGCCATGTTCCCTTTAGATTTCTCCAATTCTTCCTGGCAATCCGAGATTTGCTTCTTCAACCCTTTTATCAATCTCTCGTCGGACCGACTTCTTTCTTGACTTTTGTCGGCTATTTTCATTTGTTGAATTTGAGCCTTGAGAGCTTCATTCTCCTGGGCCAGTTTCTTTTTATCACCTTCATCAGCTGCGGCTTGTACACTCTTTTCAAATTGAAGATCTTGGACCTGTTGCTCCAACTTCCTTATTCTCACTCGGTATTCCCTTTCCTTGGCTAGCCAATCCCACTGCACCTGGGCCCCGTCGGTGAATTGTTGTACATGTGGTTTTTTGGCGGGTCTCTCAGGGATTTGAAATCTTTTGCCAAACCAAGTCAAGTATTTGGGATCTACTTCGCCTCTGGCCCGATCCTGTACTATAGTCTTAGGCTCAAGGTATCTGCACTTATTCCATATTTGCCGGATCTTTCCTTCCGGGAATACAGCTTTTGGACATAGCTCAATGATTTGTCCGCTCAAGTCTTCATCATTGTGAATAGTTTGGAATCTTCCTAGTTGCCTCAGGACTCTGTAGGGAGCGTAAGGTTGGATGCTTCGGATGCCCATTAAAAGAATATAAGGTACTTCCGTCGATGTGTACACGACCTCAGTATTAGGAAGCCATCCAAAAGCCCATTCAACTTTATCCACAGTCAAAGATCTCAAGCATGACAACCAAGCCACAGTGCCCTCGGGGAACTCAATACCTATCACCCTGGTTCCGAACTCCGTAATAATACTTAGCCCGGTTAGACCATAGTTCATATATCCCGTGCGATGACAAAGGTGCTCCTGTATCCATAGTTGTAGTAGCATATTGCAACCCTGAAAGAATTTCACACCCTCTCGGCACATGGTTAAAGCTCGGTAATTTCCGTCACAATCAAAGGAACCACTGTGCTAGTAGGCTTCTTTATGGCAACATCCAATATTCCTACAAGGACAATGTCTATGTGACCGTCTTTTCTTGGACATATCACAACCCCCAGAAAAGCTACCATGAATGCCAATCCCCGCCGGGCCTCCCATTTATCTTTGTTCCCGGCATGTGTCAAACCGATGTTGGGTTCTTCAAAACCTTTCGGATTTCCATACCGGTGATATAAGAAATGCAGTGTGCAAAACCCTTCTACTAGATATGGATATTGAATGTCCCGACTGATGCTCAACAAGTTCAAGAATCTATGAAGGGTTACCGGTCTTGGGGCTAATGGGTATCTACTCCTGAGGTTCCCGTTGAGGCCCGCATATCCTGCAATCTCCTCCAGTGTGGGTGTAAGCTCAAAGTCCGAGAACCGGAATACATTACGGGTTGGGTCCCAGAATGGTATCAGTGCCTCGATAATATCTGTTCATGGTTTGATGTTCAACAAATCAACGAGACCACCCAAGACCTTGACCACGGTTTCTCTGCTACCTTTTCCCAAATCATTCCACCACATGTGGAGCTTTAAAGGGATCTCACTCAGGACTGAGAAGGCTTCAATGTTAGTTGGATTCATCCTCCACATTTATTTAAAGGGGATTTAAGGATTTATTTTGAACCAATAGAGAAAAATGGCTATTTTTGCAAAAAAAATCTTTATTTAGAAAACAAGGACTTGGTTTTGCAAATACGGCCTTTCAGCACTTCTGGAAGGAATATTTTAAGGTTGTGCCCGCAAACCATTTTAAAATGACTCAGGGTGGCTATTCTTGCAAAAATAGCCTTCCGGCGCCCTTTTGGGGACATTCGGCTTATTTTAACAAGAATGGTATCACCCGACTTATTTACGACAAAAATTTAAAATTTTGACATTTTTGGGCTATTTTTGCAAAAGGGAGGTTGGACCCGATGAGGGTTGCCTACGTATCTCACATCCGGTGAGAATCAAACCAGCGTAGTTCGGGCAGATTTGGAAAAATCAAATGTATATTTTTGAACAACAATCTTTTCATTTTTTGCCAAATATTTTCCTTTTCCATTTTTCAAAAATTCGGCAGCATTTCGGTACTATTTGAGCATTGGTTTTTCACATAAATGGTTACCCTCACTTAGTCCTAACACTGTTATTTTTCTCAATTTTCTCTCATTATATACAAACCGGTCAATATGCGAAGCCGAGCAAATAAATGCTCAAGTAGCACGTAAGATGCATCAGGATGGTCTTTTTCATTTCAGGTCACCTGTCCTAGACGGGCCCAACCCCTGTGTTGAGTCCCCTAAGTCAAATGCACATGATGCAAATAAACGTCCTACTAGGGATCCGCCATAAGGTTTTGTTCTTCTAGGTTTAAACCCTAGGTTTATTAGTCTGGACCTGGCTTACCCGAGCGGACAACTCGAGCCGAGGGGGAGGCAGCGTACCGGGGATACAGAAGCTCCACTGGCTTAGAAACTTATCCAAACCTCGTTCAAAATGGGAAAAGACTCTAAACAGAAGAGAAGCTACACGAAGTGCACCCTTCTCCATGATATAGAAGACTCGGAGAGAGGAAGGGATTCGTAACAATTTATATATACAGTTCACAAAATATCAAGCGGTAAAGCATTTAGCACATTTAGCATGGAACATGTAGAAAAATCAGATAAAGCAAAATATAACAATTATAATAAGCTCGAATTCTTGAACCCTAAACCAAAATTCTGGGTTTGTTTCCCCAGTAGAGTCGCTAGAGCTGTCACACCTCCTTTTTTACACACCTACCCCAAAAGGTAAGGTATAAGGAAGTTTTTCCATTTTAAGTGACATTATTCGAAATGAGATTATGTATTCAATTTTTAGAGTCGCCACTTGGGATAGGTTTGACTTTTGGTATCCCAAGTCACCAGTTTTACTTGAATCCCAAATCGAGGAAAATTTTTGACTTCCCAATTGGAGTCTGCGAACCAGAAATTCTGAATAAGGAATTCTGTTGACCCGAGGGAAGGTGTTAGGCACCCCCGTATCCCGTGGTTCTAGCACGGTCACTTAAACTATTATAAATGGCTAAAATCTAATTTTTATACATGTTATCCTATAGTGTAATTTTAAAATTATTTACCACTTTTAATTAAATTTTTTAAGAACTTGAATGTCGTTTAAAAGATGTTTTCGGATCACGTCACATGAAATGCACCCGAATCCTCGATACATTTTATTCAACGTTTTGGGATTTGGATTTGGGTTGCATGAAATGCACACCCGTATTTAAGAAGGTAAAATTATTAAAAAGCGCGCCTAAAGCGACTAACGTGTTATTAAATTTGCGGGAGGCCGTGAAATTCGCTAAACGGTACGTCCCGAATTCTGAGTATTTTAATATAAGCATTTAAAGAGGGCCACGCACTTTATGGGTTTCATTTGGCGTAGCGCACCTCGTTTTATTTTTTTTAAAGGCCATCGTAGAGCAAACTATTATTTTCTATTGAATTTATCTCTAAAAGGGCCTAATTAATAATTAAGGAATCCGGGCCCTCAAACTCAAGTCCACATCTAAACAAGAGGAAAATCCTCTTAGTTCAAATATGCTACCTAGCTCGAGAAGCCCAAATCGACATTATATGAAACTATGAATTAAGGCCTCAAGACCAATTCCAAAATAATGAATTTCAATAGAGTTTGGATAAGGGTCCATTAGATCGTGGGCCTGTTTAGGGGGGCCCAAATTGAGAACAAATTGGACTCAAGGAGTCTAGATTAAGACCTTGCAATCTCAATCTGATTATACGATTGGGCCCATTATCGAAGGAATCAGGCCCAAGGTGTGTTGGGGTACCAATTTCAACTCTGAAACTAATAACAATTGTCTAGGCCTTGCGTTTGGGTCCAGAAACAAAGTTTAAGCAGAATCCAATGTTGGTCAGGGGTTAGAGATTGAGTTTAACAACTGATAATGCTACAACCATTTCTAATTCTTTATTAAAACCTCCATTTTGCTAGTTTAACACTCAAATCCGTCTAAGGGGAATATATAGCTCAAATTTTGAAGACAAAAATTATAAGCTAACGTCTAAGCTAACAGATGGAATGTGATTTTTCATTAAAATGTGAATCAACATGCTGAAACTCAAATTTAATTCTAACACCTAATAGGCCCGTCATCCTTCTGAAATTTAACACAATCCCAAACAGTCTAAATTAGACCAAAACAGTCCTAATTATACAAAGCAATCCTAATTAATACAGGTAGGTATTTGTTCAAATAAATATCATGGCTAAGTATTGAAGCTAACAGCAATTATAAGAAAAATTCATGTGAAAACTAAGTAATTCTTCGTCCATTAATTCCAAAGCTGGTTCATACATATGATTCGCGTTTCCAGAACACCCGAGTTAAGGAAAGGTACCTGGAATCGAAATATGAAAATAAGGAGAGGATCAACAATAGTAAACAGGATCAGCAATGATAAACCAACAGCAACACAACCAGAGGATCAATTGAAAGCCAAATTGTATCAGTATGACCCAGGAATAAAGGAGAGATGAACAACAACTAATGGAATAACCCAAACAGACTTGATTCAACCCAAATTAAATCGAAATCAAACCCAGGACAGCTTCTGAGTTTCAGAAATCAAACACCAGTAATCTTCAAGCTATTTTCATCCTTCTCTAGGCTAAAAACCTAACTCCATAGTCAGAACCTGGAATTAAGCTATGAAAGTTTAATAGAACAGTATTTGTTTTGGAGTTTTTGGAGTTTTGCTAACTTTTTTTTTGGTTTTTCTGAAGAAACTGAGATCTAAGGTGGCGGAGGCGGCATCCACAGATTTGATTATTCGAGAAAATGGGAGATGATTTGAGGGAGAACATGGCCGGATTCGAGATAGGGGGGGAGAGGAGGTTCATGGGTGTAAATTGGGGATTGTTGGAGTTTCCCCGCCGCCGTGGGGCGATTTCCGGCGGCGGTCCAAGGTGGTAGACGGTGGCGTTATATTTCTCTGAGAATGGGAGTAAGAGAGACGACTAGGGGGGGTAGGGCTTATCCGACCATTTTATATCAAATGGGATGGACTTCTCGACCGTCAGATCGATAAACATCGACGGTCGAGATTGAAACTTAAACAAACGACGCCGTTTTGGAACATCAGGGCTGGATCGGGTTTGGGTGTAATTTTGGGCCGGGTGGTTGGTCTGGTTCTGATGATTTTTGGCTTTGGGCTCAGGGATTAAAATGGCCCAAACAAAAGCCTGAATTTTTTTTTTCCCTTTTTTAATTAATTGTTTGTTTTTTATTTACTTTCTTCTTTTCTTCTTTTCTTATTCACAATTTTTACTCTCTTTTTTTAAAAAAAATTTATTAAGTATAACATAAAAATAGCCAAGGTCTGATTTAAACTCTAAAATTAAAACTAATTAATTCCTAAAAATTAAATAAATCCTCGTTTAAAAAGGAAACTTAAGGAAAAATCAAAAATTGAAAGTAAAACAATATAAAGGACTATTTTTAATTATTTTTTTCTATTTTCAATGATGTTAATTAATCTAAAATCTAGAATTGGGTCCTAAATGCAAGTGATGATAGGCTATAATTGTGTATTTTAGTCAATTATTACACTCTAATTTACTGCACTTTAGTTGAGTTTGCTCTTTAATCGCTAGTGTTTTGCACTAATTGTGTGTTTTATACCTTGTAGGTGTGATTCCGAGCTATATAGATATTATGGAATGAATTTAAGTGATTTGAAGCTTTGAAGTCTAAGTAAAAGCTCAAGGAATTAAGCCGGGATCGTGTTCGGGGGTCAAATTTGATAGTTGAGAACAAACGAAGACTCGATGAGGCATATTGCGCACTGTTTAGTAAAATGCACATAGATTTTTACTCAGAACTCTATTTTGGCTCTATAATATATGGTTGGAAAGATAACTCAAAGGTCCACAACTTTCATGTTTTAAGTTTTCCCAAATTCCAAACGTAACAGGGTAAAGGACCGCGGTTTTACCGCGACCGCGACAGAACCGTGGTAGAGTGCAGACGCAGACAATTGAAGAATCAGAGGCCATGTTTGGCCGCGGTTTAACCGCGACCGCGGCAAAACCGCGGCAGGAGGTGGAAATTTTAGGGCCTTATGTGCAAAACATGGGATTTTAATCCCTAAACCCTATATAAAACAAAGGAGGTCGACCAAGAACAAAGAGGGGACATATTTTGGACACAAATTAGACCTAAGGAGGCAAGATACACTACTTTAGGGTTAGACAACACCCTTGGAG
>MU777869.1:0-36147 GCA_026770625.1 Nicotiana glauca
TGCTTCATTTGCCAACAAAGGAAAAATACGATTTGGTTTTTAAAAAATGGTTTGTGTTTTAAAATGAAAAAAAAAATGTGTGTGTTTTGTTTTCAAATTCAGTTCTACTCGGCAGAACTACGCTGGTTTGATTCTCGCCGGATGTGAGATACGTAGGCAATCCTCATCGGGTCCAACCTTCCCTTTTGTAAATATAACCAGAAAAGGTCAATTTTTTTATTATAAATCAAGTGATGCTGTTTTTGTCAAAAATAGCCAAATGTTCCCGAAAGTGACGCCGGAAGGCTAACTTTACGTAAACGGCCACTTTTGATTTTTGACTGGTTGACCCTCACAACCTTAAAATCTTCATCCCTGAAGTGCTGAAGGGTCGTGTTCTGAAAATCAGATCCTTCTTTGTAAATAAGAAAATAGTCAAATCATTTTTGAGTCAAATAAATTATTACTTTTTGTTTAAATCGCCTTAATAAATGTGCAGGATGAGCACAAGTGAAAACAAACCCTTCACCATCTTTAGCGAGGTCCCTTTCCAGCTCCATATGTGGTGGAACGATTTGAAAAAAAACAGCAAAGAAATAGTGGTCAGAATCATGGGGGGTCTAAGAAGTTGGATGACGCTCTATGGGCTTATAGGACGGCTTTCAAGACTCCTATTGGTATGTCTCCGTACCGGTTGGTGTTTGGGAAAGCTTGCCATCTTTCGGTTGAGTTGGAGGATAAGGAGATGTGGGCCTTGAAGAAGTTGAATCTTGAGTAGGATGTAGCAGCCAATCTTCGGGTAGAGCAACTCAATGAACTTGATGAATTCCGATTCCATGCCTACTCCAGTTCTTCCTTGTATAAGGACAAGATGAAGTACCTTCACGATAAATATGCTCGTGGAAAGGAGTTCAAAGTTGGTGATTTAGTTCTCTTGTTCAACTCCCGGTTACGTCTGTTTCCGGGAAAGCTTAAATCAAAATGGAGTGGACCATTTGAAGTTGAGTTGGTGACCCCTTTTGGTGCTCTTGATTTGAAAAACAAAAATGGGAAGCCTTTAGAGTGAATGGGCACTGTGTCAAGCATTTTCTTGGGAAAATTGATGATAGCCACGTGGTGGCACTTATTCATTTCAAATGATATGATGGTAACCCGTGTTGTGCCGCGACGTTAAATCAGGCGCTTCTTGGGAGGCAACCCATGTGTTTTTCTTTTTGTTTTCTTTGATTTTGTTTGTAGTATAGGATTGATCATTGGACTAACTGGTTGTGAGATGTTACAGGATTGAGTTGATGCAGTGCAGGACATAATTGAAAAAAATGCACAGGTCTCTAAAGTTTCCAGTGCGGCTGCACTACCATTTTGTGCGGACCACACTGGTAAAAGGTGATGAAAGTGCTCTCTGAAGTTTGCCATCACGACCGCGGTTGATTTGGTGCGGTCCGCGGTGGACCACCACGATCGCGGTCCATTTTGTGCGGACCGCGGTGGGTTACTGAGTTGAGCTTGAACAAAATAGCTCAGTGCGGACCGCAGTCCATTTTGTGCGGTCCGCACTGGTAGGTGAGAATGGGCCCCAGGAAGTTTTCTATAAATAGTCTCTGAGGGCCTCCTTTTACCCTTTTTGAACCCTTCACTCTCAGACCTAAGAAAACACTATTCATCACGCACTTTACTTGTAATTAGTTGATTGGAACTTCTTGCTTCACTTCATCTCATTATCTGGTACCATAATCTTCCTTGTACTTGTTTAATTTTGTTAATTTTTATTTTATTTCTTAACTTCTGTTCTTCTTCCTCCCATAATTAAGTCAATTGCTAGGTTAAATTGGTTTTAACTGTGATTCATGAGGACTTAGTTAGTGTAATGGACTGGGTAATCATTTAGGGCTTCTAATTAGGTGAAAAATTGGACTTTAAAAGCAAAATCATGAACCGTAGTTTAGTGCCAAAACTGGGTACTCTGTGCGGACCGTAGTCAATTCTGTGCAGTCCACGATACCATTTTGTACGGACCGCACTAATGAATGCTGATATCTAGGGGTATTCATAAAAACCCTAAAAACTGAAAACCAAACCAAACCGACCAAAAAAACCGATACTTTTTGGTTTGGTTTGGTTTTGGTTTTAATCAGAAAAAAACCGAACCAAACCGACTATAGAAGTATCTATTTCAAATTTATTATTACACCTATATATATGTATATTGTTATACATTGTTTCAAAAAATTTATGGTAAATGTTAATAGTTTGCACTTTTAATATAGTTCTTTACCTCTACATTCTAGTTTGATTGGTAGTTTTCTTTTGTTTAGTGTAAGAATCTATTTCGTGTTAAAAATAAAATATTTTTTATTGAGTCCTTAAATTATTCATCACTAGTTGATTCAATTATCATCAATATAGTTTGGTAAATAATAGATTTCTCAAAGGGCAATTGATTTGATAGTGTTACATTGAAAATGTGGTCGTCGGAATATGTGTTTGGTAGTGTATGTCTTATATCTAAGAAAAAAACAACAAATAACCGAAAAACCAAAAAATCGACATAAACCGAATCGAGAAAAACTGACTTAATTGGTTTGGTTTGGTTCTAATATTTGAAAAACCGACTTAGTTGGTTTGGTTTCTTTTTAGGGAAAAACCGATCCAAACCGAACCATGAACACCCCTACTGATATCTGAACTTTGGGAAGTGCGGCCGCGATACATTTTGTGCGGTCCGCACTACCTAGATACAGAGAGTGGGTAGTCTTACCCCCACCTCTTTGCGGACCGCGGTTGATTTTGTGCGGTCTGCGGTGACCCTAGTGCGGCCGAGATTGATTTTGTGCAGTCCGCACTGGTGAGATTCAGAGGGTGTATTTTGTGAAATCCACACCTGTGCAGACCGCGGTCGGTTCTCTACGGTCCCCGATGGTCCCTGTGCGGCCACACTACCATTTTGTGCGGTCCACACTGAGCAACTTCTGCAACATTTTCATTCATGTCTGCAACACTGTTTTATCTGAGACCATGATACTAAAAAGTTATTTGAGTTGTGTTTGCAGACAATGGTTAAACAACACAGAAAAGGCTCAAAACAACCCGACAGAGGTGAATCCTCACGGGGAGGGAAGCAAAAGATGATTAAACTCACTCCCCAAGTTTGGGAAAATATAAGGAGAATAAGAAAGTTAATAAAAGATGCTGACAGAGCAGCTGATCAGTCGAAGAGTGAGTACGAGCCTTCTCAGGAGGTTTCTTCAGACTCTATTCCTACATATATCCCCGATTGGCTGGGAAGATTTATATTGACAGATACTACTCCTCCCCCATCACCCACTACCCAAGCACCAGCACATGTTTCTTCTGAGTCGTCTGAGGGCTCAGTAGCGGGTAGTGAAGAATACTCTACCTCCCCCATAGCTTCATTATACGGGGAGGGGGTAGAAGGAGAAGATGAGGAAGTACAAGGAGAAGAGGAGAAAGCTGAAGGAGGTGAACCAAGGGTTGGGGGTGTAGATAGAACGAGGAAGCCGGAGGTTTGGCGAGATAGGTTCGTGAGTGAGGTGGCATACCACAAATTTAGGGAGTGGTGGCCGGTGAGAAAATTGATACCGGAGAGGAGCTTCATTGATAAAGATCTTTTACCCCTCAACCCCAATGTGCAAAGACAATTTAGGACTAAAGTGGGCTGGGAACATTTTATGGAGAAGTGTGTAGATGCCAACGAACACATTGTCAAGGAGTTTTACTGCTATGTAGCCCACATCAAAAAGGGCTCCAAAGTGACCAAAGTTTGTAATAAGACAGTGTTGTTTGAAGAAAAATACCTCAACGAATACCTTGGATTCAATGAGGAGTATGAAACTTTGTACATGGTGAAGTTGGAGATGAGCGAGGAGGTTCGTCCCTGGATAGCACAGTACCTCCCAATCCCAGGTACCACTCCTGACTGGTTGACTGTTGGAGTCAAGATATTGAGACGAACTTTGAATTTTTAAGCACGGGAATGGGAGACATTTGTGTGTAGCAGGTTGGACCCCACGACACATTACCAGACCCTTCCTCTTTCTCGGGTTGTGCTGGTGGCTTCTATCATGGCAGGGTACCCCATCAATATGGGGAATGTGATGTCGAGGATTATCTCTACCGTAGGTGCTGAACATGACCGAAACTATCCCTTCCCCAGCACCCTCACTATGTACTTTGGGGACTTGAAGGTGGACAAGAAGCCCTACGACATCAGAGTCAAAGCAAAGGCCCCCTTCTCTTGGTACAACATGCAGGGGGATGATAATCCTAAGAGCAAGAGTTTCAAAGGTACAACTATTGCTTCAACTGGCCAGTCTGAAGAGCCAGTTGTGGTAGTGGCTCCTGCTGAGCCTACCTCCACCTCCACAACCCTCCCGGTCCATCCACATCCACAGCCATTCCTGTTGATCCATCCACCCTAGCAGGCCCGGAGATTCCATCTTCACGGGCCCATACCATTACTGCCCACCGACTGAGCCAGGTTCTTGCTGTGAGCACGTGATTTTTGCCTCAGATGGATTACTCCCACAAAATCAAAACAAAAATTGTTTGTTTTATTGTGTGCAATGTTGTGGAATTTTGTGGTATTCTTGTTGTTATTTGCATTTGTCTGTGCCTGTGTATTTTTTGAAAAATACAAAAATATGTTGCATTTGCATTTTTAGGATTTGATTTCACATTTTTAGAGTAATTAAGCAAATTGTTGTTTTACAAAAAATAAAATGTATTTTGCATTTTAGTATTTAATGTTGAATTTTGTGTTTACTTTTACTTGGTATTTAATTATGTTTGTGATAATTACTACTTAGAGTATAGGATAATTTGGTCAGGGATTAATCTAGGTTTATATTTTTAGAATTTTAGGAAATAAAAGAAAAGGAAAAGAATTGGGGGAAAACGGATTTAGGCCAAATTGCTCCCAAGACCAAACGAAACCCACCCCACTCCAGGCCCAAAACAATCCCTTACCCGGTCCAAGTCTTCAAGTCTTAAAGACAAACGAAACGACGAAGTATGGTGATGGAACTACGTCGTTTTAATGTCAATCGATCCCAGCCCTCCATTTTGGCCCCCATCCAACGGTCCAAAAACACCCTCATAACCCAAACCCGCCCCGACCCGCTTTCTTTGAACCGATCCAGTCCCCTACTAAGACAAAACGACGTCGTTTTACATTAGTAAAGTAATCCAAACCGTTGATCTCATCAGATCTAACGGTTTTGATTAATTTCTCACCCCGGTATATATTGATTCCCCCTGACCCAGCCCCCCTTCAAACCCCTTCTCTCTCGTCTAAAACAACTCAGAGACCAGCCCGTCTCTCTCCTCTTCCCACCACCCTACTCCGCCCACCGAAAATCGCCTCACGGTGGCTCCGGTGGCCCAATGACCCCCAAATTTACACCATGTGTTCACCATAACCCCCACATCCCCAATCTACCATCTAATTCCCTCAACTCTTAGCCCAGCCCTTCAAATATCCAAAAAACCAAACGGTTTTTCCGGCGCCGGCTTTGATGGCCACCAGAATAACACCCCGGAACCCCCTCAACCTCCCCATCCCAATCCCTGAAACCCTTCCCCTCGAATCATCCCAGAGCCTCTCGTATATTGAATCGAGTCTAAGAACCCTAGCGCCGCCACGAGATTCCCTTGTGGCAGCACTGCCTTGAACCAGTCTCAACAACCCTCTAAACCAAGTTACCATCCCAAGCTTGTGGTCGCTCCAAGCCTGATTAGCCTCAAAATGGTGTCATTCGTCTGTTCTTCACAAAGAACAGACGATTTACACTGTCTCGAGGCTAAATCAGAGTTGCCAGTTTGCGTTCAAGTTTAACTAGGTAAGTTTTCCGTTTTTTTATTGTTGTTTATTTATGTCTTTCACCTTCTACTCCTTTTTCTTCTTCTCCGAAATCTATATGGGTTTGTGTTCCGATTGAAATTTTTTTAGCTTCGAACCCTATTCCTTGGTTTTATTGTAGCTAATTCGTGTTTATTTTGTTTGAATTTTAGTCGTTCTCTTCAATTTATTTAATGTCGTTTGTTTTATTTTCTGATTCTTAGGTTCTTAGCTTCCAGGCTCATCGTCAGTATTTGTATTTGCTACCTGAATCAGTAGGTTTCTAATTTGTATTCATTTTGGAATTGATTTAAAATCAATCAAACTAAAAGTATGGATTTAAGGGGACAATTTGGAAATGGGAAGTTCTGCCAACAACAGAGTGGTATTTTAAAACTGATTAATTATAAATGAAAGTGAAACTGACATATTTGTTTTAAAACACCTCTACTAGTGGGGAAGTCAGATAAGAAGCATGAGTTAATGACTAAATGGTTAATGGGATACATGTGGGGAGGGAATATACAAGCTGTAAAGAAAAGTGTTTGAATAAAAGAAAGTAAACTTGATCTTTAAATAGAGGATACATAAACACATTGAGGGGGAATGAATAGAGAGTTGAAGATATCGAGAGCCTGGGAGATTGACAGAAATAGAAAGAGAAAAAGAGACTTTTGAACGCTGGGAGAATGAGAGAAATAGAAAGAGTTAAAGAGACTTTGAGAGTGAGACGAACAGGGATACATAATGGTATTCTGAGATACTCATTGATAGATTGAGAGAGTTGGCTAGGTTAAAACAAAAACACAATTTCATTGCTCCTACATGATATTTTTCTAAAATTATTCTAGTCCTGGAGCACTTTGGATACATCCAAGGTCTAGAAGAGGGATTGAGTCTGTTTTTAAGGACTGATTTTGTAGTTTCCGGGTTATACTCAAGTGAATTGTTCTAGTAGACTGGTCGAGTTTTGTTTTCTGGGTTTTGAATTTGGTTCTGGATCATTCTCTTGCTCTTGATCTCTGCTTGTTGCTATTGATAACCTTTAACATTTGTTCTTCATTTCCAGGTATTCATTTCATCTCCCAATGTATGAGAATGGATAAATGTGAAGGATGGTTCATTTGAATGAAGACTTTGCTAATACAATTGTTTAGTCTATGTTTTCTGCATTTTCTATTTTTTTGCACTTTCAAAAATTACTTAGCTAGTCTAGTTATGCTTCTTTCTTCTATTATTCTGGGTATAGATTGTGGTAATGTTAATCAGTTCGGTTGTTCACTGTGGGGTGTTAGATATGTAGGAAATGCCTTTTAAATGTTTGGCAGTGTATGAACTTGTATATGTTCACAAGGATGGATAGCTAGTTTACTTATTCATACCGTTGAAGAAAGCATGTTAGTATAGAATCCATGTTAAAAATGAAGCATGATTGTATAGTTAAAATTTCTGAAGATTTCAATTTGAACATATGAATATGTCAAGCATGACATGTAGCTTAGGTCATTGGTTCAACACCAATTACTGCCTTCTGGGAGTTAGTCGTAGATAATTTGGTTTTGAGTATCAATTGATTGATTCTGAGAGTTAACAACATTTTCCTTTATTATAGTTTTAAATATCAAAGCAACGTGACATCCATATGTGAATAGTTTGTGTTCAATGTTGAAATAAGGGTACTGCTAACGATTTGAAATCAGAGACATCTATTTAATGATTAGAGCAATTCATGAGCAAATCGATAGTCTGTTTGGCGTCAGGGATTCGATCCTGACTTCTTTGTTTGCAGCCGACATTTGTGGAAATGTTTGGGCCTGAATATTTTCGAAACGTTTTAGGTCAAAAAGAGCCCCATTACATTTGTACAGGCTCGTGGCTTAGAGAATTGGGCCTATTCGATTCAGGCCTTCCTGCTAATGAAAAATGGTCTTAATGAAGCCTTGTTAATCGGAAGGGACTTTGTTCGAATCATTCACCTAAAGTAGATTTCAAATACCTTTGTGTTTAATTAATTAGGAATTTGAGGTGAGTTATAATTAGAAAATTCATAGTGTATGGTCCTCATGAATTAGTATATAAAACTTTAAGTAGAATATTTTGAGGCGCGCCGCGCCAAACAAAAATCATACATTGCGTGTCCCTCTTAATCATATTAAAAATATTTTAGACCTCGGGACGAGCCATTTAGCGAATTTCATGGCCTCCCGCAAATTTAATGATACACTAGTTGCTTTAGGCTCGACATTTAATAATATTACCTTCCTAAACTCGGGTGCACATTTATGTGACCCAAATCCAAATCCCAGCGAAGTTGAAATGTGTCGAAAACCACGGGTGCATTTATGTGACGTGGTTCAAAATGCGTTTTAACGACGTTGCAATTCTCTTTAAAAATAATAATAAAGCGGTTTAAAGTTAAAAATAACATAAGTTAAAGCATGTTTTAAACTCAGATAACTAAGCCAAATATAACAGTTGAGCGACCGTGCTAGAACTACGGAACTCGGGAATGCCTAACACCTTCTCCCGGGTTAACATAATTCCTTACCCGGATTTCTGGTTCGCGGACTGTAATACAGAGTCAATCCTTTTCCTCGATTCAAGATTTGAACCGGTGACTTGGGACACTATAAATATCTCAAGTGATGACTCTGAATCTCTTAATAAATAAATCCCGTTTCGATTGCCCTTTAATTGGAAAAACTCCCTTTATTATACCCTCTTTCGGAGATGTAGTAGGAAAAAGGAGGTGTGACAGCTCTGGCGACTCTGCTGGGGACAAGAACCCAGAACTTTTGGTTCAGGGTTCAAAACTCGATCTTAGAATAATTGTTGTATTTGGCTTTATTTATTATCTGATTTTTATTACGTGTTTGGGCCTAATGTGCTATGTGATGCTTTTACCGCTTTGATATTATTTGAATTGTATATATAAAACTGTTACGAAACCTTTCTCTTCTCACCTCCGGGGATGTGCTCGCTGGTCGAGATTCCCTATTCTGTTAGCGTCATACCTAAAAGTAAGAAAGAGGCCGGACAAGTTACTAAGTCGGATGGCCTTTTGGTTCCCGGTTCGTAGCCCTCTCCTCGACTCAAGTTGTCCGCTTGGGTACACAGTCTAGAACATATACCCAGGTTTTGAACCTAGAATAACTCAGCCTCATGCCGGATCCCTAGTAGGAACGCTTATCTGCATCATGTGCATTTTGACTTAGGGGACGCAACACAGGGATTGGGTCCGTCTAGGACAGGTGTACCCAGAATAATAGACCATCCTGATGCATCCTACTTGTGCATTTATTTGTTTCGGACTTGCATGCTGACCGACTTTCGAATATTTAGGAAAAGAAAATATATAGCAATATGAGGGTAAAGAGAGTTAATTGTCTGTTTTGAAAAACACAATGTCCAAATAGTGTCGATACTCTGCCCAATTTTTGAAAAAATGAAAAAGGGGAAAAGAAAAGGATTTTTTTTTTTTGGTTTTCAAAAAATAGTTTATTTGTTTGTCAATAAGAAAATCTTGTTTCCAAAAATAGAGTTGTGTTAAAAAAATAATAGTATCTTGTATGTTGTTTTCAAGAAGAGTCCGTTTTATTCGGCAGAACTACGTAAGTTTGATTCTCACCGGATGTGGGATACATAGGCAACTCATATCGGGTTCAACTATTTGGAAAAATTATTTGCAAAAAATTTAAAAGAAAAAAAAGGGAGAATTTTTTTAGGGTAAATAAATGTCGTTGTTTTTTCATAAGTGAAGGTGATGTCATTCTTGTCCAAAATAGCCGAATGTACCCAAAAAGACGCCGGAAGGCCGTTTTTGCAAGAACAACCGCCTTTGGTCATTTCTCAAATTTTTTTGCCATTTCGCAAACACAACCTTTAAATCTTCTCCGAAGTGCTGAATGGCCATATTGACAAGACCGGATATTTTATGAAATTTTGAGAAAAAAAGTGATGATTTTCTGTTAGTCTATTTCTAGGTTGTATCGTCGTTTTGATGTTAGAGTCTTTTGGAGTCCGTTAATATTGTAATAAAATGTGTCGTAATAAACACATTTTTCTTTTATGGAAAACTTGAAAAAAAAACTAATTTTTTAATTAGTCATTTGGCACTTAAGCCAGAACTATGCACAGTCTGATTCATGCGGGGACATGATACATGGGCAATCCACATAAGATTCGACCACCACTAAAAGGGAAAAAGAAAAGAGAGGAAAAACAAGAGAGAAGAAGAAAAAATAAGGAAGAAAATAAGAAAACCAAGAGAAAAAACACTGGCAAAACAATAGGGAATGAGAAAATAAAAACAAAGAGAAATTAAAGGCAAGAATGAAAAAGAGAGAAGAAAGAAAGAGAAAGGAAAAGAAAAAAAAAATAAAGAGAAAGTTTACAATTGGAAATAGGGAAAAGACCGGGATGACGCAAGCAGTCGAGCAAATGCATAATAGAAATTGTTAACTGCTTAGGTGCATTCATTCCCCAAATGTGCGATTACCAATATGTTAAATGCCCTAACGCTAACGTGATGATTTCATTCTTGTCAAATTCATAGTAGAAGGGTGGTTGGTTTGTGATTCTCTTAATAAATAAATCCCGTTTCGATTGCCCTTTAATTGGAAAAACTCCCTTTATTATACCCTCTTTCGGAGATGTAGTAGGAAAAAGGAGGTGTGACAGCTCTGGCGACTCTGCTGAGGACAAGAACCCAGAACTTTTGGTTCAGGGTTCAAAACTCGAGCTTAGAATAATTGTTGTATTTGGCTTTATTTATTATCTGATTTTTATTACGTGTTTGGGCCTAATGTGCTATGTGATGCTTTTACCGCTTTGATATTATTTGAATTGTATATATAAAACTGTTACGAAACCTTTCTCTTCTCACCTCCGGGGATGTGCTCGCTGGTCGAGATTCCCTATTCTGTTAGCGTCATACCTAAAAGTAAGAAAGAGGCCGGACAAGTTACTAAGTCGGATGGCCTTTTGGTTCCCGGTTCGTAGCCCTCTCCTCGACTCAAGTTGTCCGCTTGGGTACACAGTCTAGAACATATACCCAGGTTTTGAACCTAGAATAACTCAGCCTCATGCCGGATCCCTAGTAGGAACGCTTATCTGCATCATGTGCATTTTGACTTAGGGGACGCAACACAGGGATTGGGTCCGTCTAGGACAGGTGTACCCAGAATAATAGACCATCCTGATGCATCCTACTTGTGCATTTATTTGTTTCGGACTTGCATGCTGACCGACTTTCGAATATTTAGGAAAAGAAAATATATAGCAATATGAGGGTAAAGAGAGTTAATTGTCTGTTTTGAAAAACACAATGTCCAAATAGTGTCGATACTCTGCCCAATTTTTGAAAAAATGAAAAAGGGGAAAAGAAAAGGATTTTTTTTTTTTGGTTTTCAAAAAATAGTTTATTTGTTTGTCAATAAGAAAATCTTGTTTCCAAAAATAGAGTTGTGTTAAAAAAATAATAGTATCTTGTATGTTGTTTTCAAGAAGAGTCCGTTTTATTCGGCAGAACTACGTAAGTTTGATTCTCACCGGATGTGGGATACATAGGCAACTCATATCGGGTTCAACTATTTGGAAAAATTATTTGCAAAAAATTTAAAAGAAAAAAAAGGGAGAATTTTTTTAGGGTAAATAAATGTCGTTGTTTTTTCATAAGTGAAGGTGATGTCATTCTTGTCCAAAATAGCCGAATGTACCCAAAAAGACGCCGGAAGGCCGTTTTTGCAAGAACAACCGCCTTTGGTCATTTCTCAAATTTTTTTGGCCATTTCGCAAACACAACCTTTAAATCTTCTCCGAAGTGCTGAAAGGCCATATTGACAAGACCGGATATTTTATGAAATTTTGAGAAAAAAGTGATGATTTTCTGTTAGTCTATTTCTAGGTTGTATCGTCGTTTTGATGGTAGAGTCTTTTGGAGTCCGTTAATATTGTAATAAAATGTGTCGTAATAAATACATTTTTCTTTTATGGAAAACTTGAAAAAAAAACTAATTTTTTAATTAGTCATTTGGCACTTAAGCCAGAACTACGCACAGTCTGATTCATGCGGGGACATGATACGTGGGCAATCCACATAAGATTCGACCACCACTAAAAGAGAAAAAGAAAAGAGAGGAAAAACAAGAGAGAAGAAGAAAAAATAAGAAAGAAAATAAGAAAACCAAGAGAAAAAACACTGGCTAAACAATAGGGAATGAGAAAATAAAAACAAAGAGAAATAAAAGGCAAGAATGAAAAAGAGAGAAGAAAGAAAGAGAAAGGAAAAGAAAAAAAAAAATAAAGAGAAAGTTTACAATTGGAAATAGGGAAAAGCTCGGGATGACGCAAGCAGTCGAGCAAATGCATAATAGAAACTGTTAACTGCTTAGGTGCATTCATTCCCCAAATGTGCGATTACCAATATGTTAAATGCCCTAACGCTAACGTGATGATTTCATTCTTGTCAAATTCATAGTAGAAGGGTGGTTGGTTTGTGATTCTTAAGGTCACTCGTCCATACATCACAAGGTCAAAGAGCAAGGCAGTCATGGCTGGCAAAGGGTTGAACACAGGTGTTACTGATCCGTCTATGGGAATTGTTGAATCAGAATCTGAGCTGAAAGAAGAGGTTTGGAGATTGAAAAGACAGATGGCTAAAATGTACCAAGCTTGTATTAGTGGCTGTCCTCCATCATCTGTCCCCGATGCCCAACATTATGCTCCCAAACCAATTGTCAAGGTCTCGGGTCCATACCCTCACGCCCCTTATTTTGAGTTTCCCGGTGAGACTACGATGCTGGCTAAGACAGTGGAGCAGGATGAGATATCCAGAAAGCTGGAAGGGTTTAAGAGGCCGAAGTTTAATTTGTATGATGGGCGGGGAGATTCAGTAGACCACCTGAGGGGTTATTGCAGTGAAACAAGAAATGTTGGCAAGAAGGATGAGTTTCTGATGGCGCATTTCAGTGGAAGCCTGACCGGGGCGGCTTTGGAATGGCATAAACGTTAAGATGTCGGGAAGTGGCATACATTGGGTGACATGGATCAAGATTTTGTGCGATATTTTCAGTACAGTAAAGACGTTGTCCCAAACCATTCCTCCCTATCTCAGATGAAAAAGAAACCCAAGGAAAGTTTTAGTGATTTTTGGCTCAAATGGAACGAGCAAGTCGCTCGGGATAGTCTTCTCATGGATATAAAAGGTGTTGCTGAGCCCCGTCGACAACAGGGTCAAGTGGTCGTTCTTGCTAAACGTGTTCAGCCTCAACTCCAACCCCAAACCTACCCCCGAGCTCCACATAATCCACCCCAGGGTTATCCTACGAACAATGTCCGACCATCTGTCTAACCACTGGGTCACTCCAAAAAGCGAGCGCGAGCACCTCAAAATCCCTACCAGCCTCCACAAAATTTCCAACTACCTTATAGCCCACATTCAAGCCAAGGGTGTAGAAAGGAACAAAAGCTGAAAGATAATTTTACACCAATAGGAGGGTCTTATGCAAGTTTGTTTGAGAGATTAAAGCATTACGACATGATTGCACCTATTCCTCTAAATTATGTAGACCCATGTGCGAGAAGTTTTGACCCTGCTAAAAGGTGTGAATACCATTCCAATGCCCAGGGGCACAATGTTGAAGATTGTCGTGCTTTGAAAAGGGAAATAGAAAGAATGATTCAAGAAGGAATAATTGTGGTCCAAGGTAGTAATACCCCAAGTGTCACACCTAATCCTCTACAGGTACATGACCACACACAGATAGTTGGAATGGTTGGCAATGGCGAAGGGTTGGTCAAAGGCGTCGAGGAGCCATTTGGTGAAATTAATGTTGGAGTTGGTAATGGACTTGGCAATGTTGATGCGGAACTCAATGGCTGAAATGCCGTGCTTGGTAATTGGAAAGTCTCTCCATTTCTTGGTCAACCGGAGTGGAGTTTTGGTGGTTCATTTTGTGGTCATTTCTGTTGTCCGGGTTATTTTTAGGGTTGTAATCCGGATATTGTCTTGCGGTCAAACACTCTTATCCTTTCATGTTGTCCAGTTCCTGTGGTCGTAGTATCTCATTTAGTGTTGTTTAGGTTTGTTCCAAGGGTTGTACCCCAGTTTATTGTGCTTGTTTTGTTGTATCAACTCTTTCCCCGTCTATCTAATGCAATTCTTTGTTTTCTGTTATTTCTAGTTCTTTCCTATTTATAGTTCTTTCCCTAACCGACTCTAGTGACATGACATGCACACATAGTCTAGGCCTAATCTTAAAGGTTAATCATAAAGTAATTGGGAAGGTGATAGGAGCACTTAAAGGAAATAAGAACAGATTGAGATCATTTGAAGCCCGAACCATGTGAAACTGGGGCTGATGGAACGTAAAGAAGCCTTATGTTTCATGCCGCATCAGTTGGAAATTAAAGAAAAGTTTGCCCAAATTGGCAAGGGTTGTTTATGATAATAAGAGTGAAGAGTGTTGCCTAATAGTGCTTTTTATTTAACAGATGAAGAAATAAAATGTGTGGATATGGCTTTCAAATCTAGCACGAGCAGAAGATGTTACAAATGTTTGTTTAATCGCGTTGTTTGTGCTTGGCATGTTTTGAAGATTGGAATGACGAAGGCATTTTGTTCTGCTATCTAAACACTTTATCCTTCGTTACCCATTTGAGCCTTACTTGTTTTCTTTCATACCCCGCTTTCGGAATCAGTAGCAAAGATTAGAAATACAAGCATGAAAGATAAGGAAAAAGAAAAAGATAAGAAAAAGAAAGAGAAAAAAAACAACAAAACAACAAAACAACAAAAGAGAAAAGAGAAAAGAGAAAAAAAGGAGATAAGAAAATAAAAAGGAAAAGAAAAGAAAAAGAAAAAATAGTAATAAGTGAAAAGGAAACAAGGAATTCGATATGAACTACGTTTGACCTGATTCCTTTAAAGGATACGTAGGCAGCTTCACCGCTCGGTCATAGGGAAACAAAATCCAAGAGTCCCCAAGAAAGAAACGGGGGCAGAAGTTGTGGTTGTTGTAAAGAAATCTGGTTCCGAAGGTTGTAATTTTGAACCCAAGTCAATTCATTTTGAGCCTTTAATACCCTTTCTTTCTAACCCTATCCAAAAGCCCACGTTACGGTCCAAAGAAAGACCTTCCGATCAGTCTTCGAGAGATGCCAAGTTAAGCAAGTAAAGGTGAATCAAATCAGGGGCAACACTTCGGTCCAAACAAGAAATAATGAAAAATGAGAGAGTCTCATTGGTGAAAAACCTTACGGGCACCGTAGGACGACGAGAGCTGACAGAAAAATAAAAATGATAGTGTCTCATGGGTGAAAACCTTTGGGCACCTTGAAGCAACTGTAAATTGAGAGAAAAGATCAAAATGAGAGAGGCTTGACAGTAAAAACCCTTCGGGCACTACAAGCCGAATAAGGATTATGAATCAGATTGGTTGTGCGGAGCATTGAAGCCCAGTTTCATGGAAAAAAGGTATGATAAGAGGTGAACATCAGAATTGGTTAACAGAATAGGCCACAAGAACATGTCACGGTCATTAGAGTTAATATCCACGTCCGATAGGTTTCTACTTTATAGTTTTTCTTGTTAGGAATCATCTCTTTCCTTTGTCCTTTACTTTGTTCCTTTTAGCTTGTTCATTTCCTCTTCCTGAGTCTGTTTGGTCAGAACAAGTGAGAAATGACTTCAAAATTTATCATCATCTTTCCAATTGCACAAGACGAGATCTGGCTAGTACATCAAAGTGGCATAAGTCAGGAAAGAACAACAAGCGCACTGAGTTGGTAATAATCAACAGCTTTGGGGTCCCTACAAAATACAAAGGTTTGGTACATATCAATTCATGGAGAATGCAACAGATGGAGGGTGTTGGGTGAACGGATCAAAGGTATATTCTGTGATAAGATGGACGAAAAGGTTGGACCAGCGACAAGAAAGATATTCCAAGTAGAAATCAAAGATTATAGACCTCAAGGCCAAAGCCAGTGGTTTAAATCAAGAAAGAAAGACATGCGCGCTGAAGTTAAAAACAATCAATATGCTTTGTGGATCAGATGAAACACAAAGGGTCGGTGGATATCGGTCCAGGGGAAATGCAACAAATCAAAGATATTCGGGTGCAAACGAAGAGAGATATTTTCTGGTTTAAGGTTTATAACAGAAGTGCGTAGTCAAATGAACTAGCAAGGTTTTCGAATGGAAATCAGTTGCCATGTCAGTAAAGGAGAAACAGATCTCAAGGCCAAGGCCAGTGGACAAGTCAAGAAAGAGCAACGTATACACAGAGTGGGGAGTGATGAACGTGATTTGGGAATTCGTGTGAGACACAAAGGTCAAACAGATGTCGGTTCATGAGTAATGCAACAAATAGGAGATATTAGGTGTAAACGGGGAAAATATATTTCACCGATACGCATGAAGAAGAAAGTGGTTGATCAGTAAACATGCAAGATCTTCAAGTGAAAATCAACTGTCATGGGAAATATATGGGGTCAGATAAGAAGAATAGAAATAATAGTCGGGAAGTTTGTGACTAAGGAGTAGTCAGAAGGTCGGAAGTTTTCAACCAAGTTCAAGACAGTCGGACAAAGCAGAGCATGGAGAGGAGCGAAGAGAAAACCACCCCCAACAAGAGCATCACAATCAACCACCGCATTTTAAACTAATGAGATTTTGTCTTTGATTGAAACAGGGGCAGAAAATCTCGGTTATTTTAGATAAACCCACCATAAGGAAAGACAAACACTAAACAGAACAGGGAAGACAATACCAGTTTTAAGGGAAAGTAGTTTTGAAGGAAGATAATCCAAGTTTCGAAAGAAGATAATCCAAGTTTCGAAGGAAGATAATTCAAGTTTCAAAGGAAAGCACGACAATACCAGTTTTAAGGGAAAGCAGTTTCGAAGGAAGATAATCCAAGTTTCGAAGGAAGATAATCCAAGTTTCGAAGGATGATAATTCAAGTTTCAAGGGAAAATGGTTCAAGATGCAAAGGAAAACAATGTCAAGTAACAAAAGACGTACTTTTAAGTTGTGAAGTCAGGAGCCAGTCTGGAGAACAGAGGTGTAATTGTTAAAGTTATGAAGTCAGGAGCCCGCCTAGAGAATAGAGGTGTAATTGTTAAAGTTGTGAAGTCAGGAGCCCGCCTGGAGAACGGAGGTGTAGTTTTTAAAGTTGTGAAGTCAGGAGCCCGCCTGGAGAACAGAGGTGTAGTTGTTAAAGTTGTGAAGTCAGGAGCCCGCCTGGAGAACAGAGGTGTAGTTTTTAAAGTTGTGAAGTCAGGAGCCCGCCTGGAGAACAAAGGTGTAATTTTTAAAAGTTGTGAAGTCAGGAGCTCGCCTGGAGAACAGAGGTGTAATTTAAAATTGTGAAGTCAGGAGCCCGCCTGGAGAACAGAGGTGTAATTTTAAAGTAAAGAAGTCAGGAGTCCGCATGGAGAACAGAGGTGTTTAAAGTTGTGAAGTTAGGAGCCCGCCTGGAGAACAGAGGTGTAATTGTTAAAGTTGTGAAGTCAGGAGCCCGCCTGGAGAACAGAGGTGTAATTGTTAAAGTTGTGAAGTCAGGAGCCCGCCTGGAGAACAGAGATGTAATTTTTAAAGTTGTGAAGTTAGGAGCCCGCCTGGAAAACAGAGGTGTAATTGTTAAAGTTGTGAAGTCAGGAGCCTGCCTGGAGAACAAAGGTGTAATTGTTAAAGTTGTGAAGTCAGGAGCCTGCCTGGAGAACAGAGGTGTAATTTTTAAAGTTGTGAAGTCAGGAGCCCGCCTGGAGAACAGAGGTGTAATTGTTAAAGTTGTGAAGTGAGGAGCCCGCCTGGAGAATAGAGGAATATAATTCAAGAGATCGGTGCAAGGCAGCAACAAAGGAATTGTTGTAAGAGAATACAAGACAACAAGAAATACAAGAGCAAGTTTGAAGGTCTAGATAGGATTTTGTAATTCATAGACTATAGTCCAGTCTAACTTCTTTATTTTTCTTGTAGCATGGTGTAATAAGTGGTCAGTAAGTAGCAGCAGCAGCAGTAGCAACAACAGTAAAGCACAACTTCATGGTAGTCCCAGCTACCAAAATTCCTGAACTAGATTGACCTGATTCCTTTATAGCCAAGGATATGTAGGAGACCTTTTGAAGCAGAGGTTCGGTCAAAAATATTTCAAAAAAAAATGCTTCACACGGAGTGTTCAAATGGGCAAAAATTGCTCGTATCCGCTCACTTTGTCTTTGCACGAAAACTCTTCGTGTTTACGGGCAAAGAGGGGCAGTTATGAGCACGTGATTTTTGCCTCACATGGATTACTCCCACAAAATCAAAACAAAAATTGTTTGTTTTATTGTGTGCAATGTTGTGAAATTTTGTGGTATTTTTGTTGTTATTTGCATTTGTCTGTGCCTGTATATTTTTTGAAAAATACAAAAATATGTTGCATTTGCATTTTTAGGATTTTATTTCACATTTTTAGAGTAATTAAGCAAATTGTTGTTTTACAAAAAATAAAAAAAATTCCACAAAAAATAATGTATTTTGCATTTTAGTATTTAATGTTGAATTTTGTGTTTTCTTTTACTTGGTATTTAATTATGTTTGTGATAATTACTACTTAGAGTATAGGATATTTTGGTCAGGGATTAATCTAGGTTTATATTTTTAGAATTTTAGGAAATAAAAGAAAAGGAAAAGAATTGGGGGAAAAACGGATTTAGGCCAAATTGCTCCCAAGACCAAACGAAACCCACCCCAGTCCAAGCCCAAAACAATCCCTTACCCGGTCCAAGTCTTCAAGTCTCAAAGACATACGAAACGACGTAGTATGGTGATGGAACTACGTCGTTTCAATGTCAATCGATCCCAGCCCTCCATTTAGCCCTCATCCAACGGTCCAAAGACACCCTTATAACCCAAACCCGCCTGACCCACTTTCTTTGAACCGATCCAGTCCCCCACTAAGACCAAATGATGCCGTTTCACATTAGTAAAGTGATCCAAACTGTTGATCTCATCAGATCTAACGGTTTGGGTTAATTTCTCACCCCGGTATATATTGTTTCCCCTGACCCAGCCCTCTCAGACCCCCCCCTCTCTCGTCTAAAACAACTTAGAGACTAGCACGTCTCTCTCCGCCTCCCACCACCCTACTCCGCCCACTGGAAATTGCCGCACAACGGCTCCGGTGGCCCAATGACCCCCAAATTTACACCATGTGCTCACAATAACCCCCCATCCCCGATCAACCATCCGTTTCCCTCAACTCTTAGCCCAGCCCTTCGAATATCCGAAAAACCAAACGTTTTTTCTGGCGCCGGCTTCGATGGCCACCAGAATAACATCCCGGAACCCCCTCAACCTCCCCATCCCAATCCCTGAAAACCTTCCACTCGAATCATCCCAGAGCCTCTCGAATATTGAATCGAGGCTAAGAACCCTAGCGCTACCACGAGATTCCCCTGTGGCGCTCCAAGCCTTGAACCAGTCCCAACAACCCTCCAAACCAAGTTACCATCCCAAGCTTGTGGTCGCTCCAAGCCTGATTAGCCTCGAAATGGTATCCTTCGTCTGTTCTTCGCAAAGAACAGACGATTTACACCATCTCGAGGCTAAATCAGAGTTGCCAGTTTGCGTTCAAGTTTAACTAGGTAAGTTTTCCGTTTTTCTTATTGTTGTTTATTTATGTCTTTCACCTTCTACTCCTTTTTATTCTTCTCCGAAATCTATATGGGTCTGTGTTCCGATTGAAATTTTGTTTAGCTTCGAACCCGATTCCTTGGTTTTATTGTAGCTAATTCGTGTTTATTTTGTTTGAATTTTAGTCGTTCTCTTCAAGTTATTTAGTGTCGTTTGTTTTATTTTCTGATTCATAGGTTCTTAACTTCCGGGCTCATCGTCAGTATTTGTATTTGCTACCTGAATCAGTAGGTTTCTAATTTGTATTCATTTTGGAATTGAGTTAAAATCAATCAAACTTAAAGTATGGATTTAAGGGGACAATTTTGAAATGGGAAGTTCTGCCAACAACAGAGTGGTATTTTAAAACTGATTAATTATAAATGAAAGTGGAACTGACACATTTGTTTTAAAACACCTCTACTAGTGGGGAAATCAGAAAAGAATCATGGGTTAATGACTAAAAGGTTAATGGGATACATGTGGGGAGGGAATATACAAGCTGTAAAGAAAAGTGTTTGAATAAAAGAAAGTAAACTTGATCTTTAAATACAAAAACACATTGAGGGGGAATGAATAGAGAGTTGAAGATATTGAGAGTCTGGGAGATTGACAGAAATAGAAAGAGAAAAAGAGACTTTTGAACACTGGGAGATTGAGAGAAATAGAAAGAGTTAAAGAGACTTTGAGAGTGAGACGAACAGGGATACATACTGGTATTCTGTGATACTCATTGATAGATTGAGAGAGTTGGCTAGGTTAAAACAAAAACACTGTTTCATTGCTCCTGCTTGATATTTTTCTAAAATTATTCTAGTCCCGGAGCACTTTGGATACATCCAAGGTCTAGAAGAGGGATTGAGTCTGTTTTAAGGACTAATTTTGTAGTTTTCGGGTTATACTCAAGTGAATTGTTCTAGTAGACTGGTCGAGTTTTGTTTTTTGGGTTTTGAATTTGGTTCTGGATCATTCTCCTACTGCTGATCTCTGCTTGTTACTGTTGATAACCTTTAACATTTGTTCTTCATTTCCAGGTATTCATTTCATCTCCCAATGTATGAGAATGGATAAATGTGAAGGATGGTTCATTTGAATGAATACTTTGCTAATACAATTGTTTAGTCTATGTTTTCTGCATTTTCTATTTTTCTACACTTTCAAAAATTTCTTAGCTAGTCTGGTTATGCTTCTTTCTTCTGTTATTCTGGGTATAGATTGCTGTAATGTTAATCAGTTCGGTTGTTCACTGTGGGGTGTTAGATGTGTAGGAAAGGCCTTTTAAATGTTTGGCATTGTATGAACTTGTATATGTTCACAAGGATGGATAGCTTGTTTACTTATTCATACCGTTGAAGAAAGCATGTTAGTATAGAGTCCATGTTAAAAATGAAGCATGATTGTATAGTTAAATGCTTTTCTGAAGATTTCAATTTGAACATATGAATATGTCAAGCATGACATGTAGCTTGGGGCATTGTTTCAACACCAATTACTGCCTTCTGGGAGTTAGTCGTAGATAATTTGGTTTTGAGTATCAATTGATTGATTCTGAGAGTTAACAATATTTTCCTTTATTATAGTTTTAAATATCAAAGCAACGTGACATCCACATGTGAATAGGTTGTGTTCAATGTTGAAATAAGGGTACTGCTAACGATGTGAAATCAGAGATGTCTATTTAATGATTAGAGCAATTCATGAGCAAATCGATAGTATGTTCGGCTTCAGGGATTCGATCCTGACTTCTTTGTTTGCAGCGGACATTTGTGGAAATGTTTGGGCCTGAATATTTTCGGAACCTTTTAGGTCAAAAGGAGCCCCATTACATTTGTACAGGCTCGTGGCTCAGAGATTTGGGCCTGTTCGATTCAGGCCTTCCTGCTAATGAAAAATGGTCTTAATGAAGCCTTGTTAATCAGAAGGGGATTTGTTCGAATCATTCACCTAAAGTAGATTTCAAATACCTTAGTGTTTAATTAATTAGGAATTTGAAAAGGAATTTGAGTTGAGTTATAATTAGAAAATTCATAGCGTATGGTCCTCATGAATTAGTATGTAAACCTTTAAGTAGAATATTTTGAGGCGCGTCGCGCCAAACAAAAATCATACATTGCGTGTCCCTCTTAATCATATTAAATATATTTTAGACCTCGGGACGAGCCATTCAGCGAATTTCATGGCCTCCCGCAAAGTTAATGATACGCTAGTTGCTTTGCTTGACATTTAATAATATTACCTTCCTAAACTCGGGTGCACATTTATGTGACCCAAATCCAAATCCCAGCGAAGTTGAAATGTGTGAAAACCACGGGTGCATTTATGTGACGTGGTTTGAGATGCGTTTTGACGACGTTGCAATTCTCTTTAAAAATAATAATAAAGCGGTTTAAAGTTAAAAGTCACATAAGTTAAAGCATGTTTTAAACTCAGATAACTAAGCCAAATATAACAGTTGAGCGACCGTGCTAGAACCACGGAACTCGGGAATGCCTAACACCTTCTCCCGGGTTAATAGAATTCCTTACCCGGATTTCTGGTTCGCAGACTGTAATACAGAGTCAATCCTTTTCCTTGATTCGGTATTTGAACCGGTGACTTGGGATACCATAAATCTCTCAAGTGGCGACTCTGAATCTCTTAATAAATAAATCCCGTTTCGATTGTCCTTTAATTGGAAAAACTCCCTTTATCATACCCTCTTTCGGGGGTGTAGTAGGAAAAAGGAGTTGTGACACTTACCAGTATCAACAACTGGATGTCCACAGCATCATCCAAGTTGTCTATCTTGACTACTATTGTAGAGGCTCCGTCAGCTCCCCCAGCCCCACAAGTAATCCAGTCGATCGAGGATTCACTCAAAGAGATACTTGAGAACCAGAAGAAGATCCTTGACACTCAGGCTGTGCTCTCAAAGGCAGTAGATTCACATAGCAAGGCTGTCAAGGAGCTTGCTAAGGAGCATAAGAAGGTAAGGAAGACACGGGCCTCCAATGAGTCCATGAAGGAGCTGTGTGTAGATGTTGACAGACTGAAGGCGGATCAGCTGCCTTTAGATTTATTGCTTGAGGACCCAATACCATCAGCTCATCCACAGTCGGAGCATTCACAGAGGCCTCCGAAGAGGAGGAGGATGATCCCTAGAGCTGATAATGCTATCATCTAGTTGGCCGACCCACCTAAGACTTCCTCCAGTCAGCCACATGATGTACCAGTTTCAAAGCCTGTTCAGGTCCAGGCCCAGGTCCCAGTAGCAGAGCAGCAGACCATAGGGGACCAGTGTGAGGTCCCCAAGAACATAGAGGACCCAGGGACCACACATGACCCTATGCAGACAGACAAGCCTTAGGGAGTCTTCTATACCCTTTCCCTCTTATTTTTGATGCTTTATTTGGACTAGTTGGCATTGGGAATAATGCCAGCTTTCATTTGAGGGGGTAGGCCCTACATTTTGGATGATTGTATATATTTAACATTTTTATGCTTTCTTTATCTTTTTATCTTTGGTCTGTATATAATTCTGATATTTCGTTACATTTATAGCATTTTGATTTCACTTTTGGTTTGTATATAAAGTTACATCTCATTGTATATATTCATCCCATCTATTGTATATTCAAATCCCCTCTTGTATATATTCATTCTATTTTTCGCAATTTTTTTTGTTTTTAGCTTCTTATTTGTGATTCGTAGTTTGTAATAAGCCTTTGATTTTTTTAATGCCACGGTTCTTTCCAAAGGTAGAGTGTTGTGTGAACTGGGTGGCTCTTCCCAATGATAGATGGCGTGACAACTTTCTTAAGGGTTTGAGTCCGTTTTTCTTTTTCTTTTTGGTTTTTAGTAGTTAGTAGTTAAGGGTGCCTCAAGCAAAGCTTCACTTGGGCCTAGCACATTTGCCTTTGATCTTATGGTCAAAAATAAATTGTTGTGTTTAGGATGGTGAAAGTTATGACCTTGAGACTCTTGTGTTGGCCGATAATCATCAAGTGGTTTTTCAGACCATTGTGTGCTCAAATCGTATCTAAGGTCGTTGTGGGCCCCCGAATCTATGCCTTTAACAATCCCTTAGCTTGTGTGGTGAGTAATTGAATTGCAAGTCCAAATCCCGAGCCATTGGTCTAGAACTTGCTCTGAATGTTTGTTGAGGCAAAATCCTAGGTGAATTTTGACTTAAGACATTAGTATAGGCTCTCCTTGATGCAAATTATAGTTTGAACAATTCCATAGCCTACCAATAATAAGATCCCTAGTTAACCCTTTTGAGACTTAGACCTTTTTCTTTCAAGAACCATGATACACGCCTATACCTGCTCTAAAAGGTACCCTCTCTTGGCACCTGATATTTCCTTTAGTACAGGGCAAAAGTATAAGTTTGGGGGGAGAGACGAGGATTGCAACAAAGTGGTAAAAAGGCACAAAAAAATGAAAAAAGGAAAGGCAATGAAAAAGAAAGAAAAGCAAAAAGACAAAAAGAATGCTCAATATGAAAAAAGAATACAAAGGGATTCAAGAAAAGCAATAAATGAAAGGCGTGGAAAGTTGAAAAAGGAGAAAGGTTTGAATTGCATAAGAAAGAGTGACATTGTGTCTCTCTAACCCCTTAGAAAGAAGTGAAAATGACTCAAAAAGTCAAGTGAATGGGTGCCAAATGAATCAAAAGAAGTTCTTAAGGGAAGGTGGAACCCACCAATACCAAAACATTCCTTACCCTGAACCAAAAGCCTTCACAATGTCTCCACGAAAGCCCTATATGATCATGGGTTGAATGAAGCCTACGTTAGTGGATACTCATATAAGGGGCAAGCATATGGTACTTAGAGCCGGACTTGTGACTTTTCCTTGAGAGAGATGAGTGAATTCCCATTAACCTCATTTTGCGTGCCACTATTCTAATGGTGAGGTTTGCTTAGGGAGAGTTGAGGGATGTATGAGTTTGGGTTCCACAATGACCAAAGTAATTGAGAGAGTTCTTTGATGTGTTGAGACAACTCTTGATGCTCTTGTGTCGCACTTGATCCATGGTTGTTCAAAGAGTAAATGTTGTTAAAGATTCATTTGTATTGATGGCAATTGTTAGTCCCAATTGATGCTAGTTGAGGTTGCTTTAGGACAACTGAAGATTTCTTGGATTTTCCCTTAAGGGGCGAGTCTTATTTTATTTGCTTAAGGACAAGCAAAGGCTTAAGTTTGGGGGAGTTGATAACTAGGGAATTTGACGCATTTTATACTCCTTCTTGCTTATGCTTTGATCAAATATTCATACAAAGTAGTCCTAAAAGGCTCACAAGTTGTGATTGATTGCAGGTTTGATCAACAAAGTGACAAAATATCTAAGATCGGCTCAAAAGGAGTGAAACTTGTACAAGTACCAAAAAAACAAGGCAATCTCATAC
Organism: Nicotiana glauca; assembly: GCA_026770625.1. Lineage (NCBI taxonomy): Eukaryota > Viridiplantae > Streptophyta > Magnoliopsida > Solanales > Solanaceae > Nicotiana > Nicotiana glauca. The sequence continues at coordinate 24,887 of MU777869.1, forward strand.
AGAGCAGGCCCAGTGCGGCCGTACACCACTTTGTGCGGTCCGCACGGGGAGATTCAGAGAGCTGATTTCCAGGCTTCAAGGCAGTGCGGCCGCACACCATTTTGTGCGGTCCGCACTAAAGCCACCGCGACTGTAATCCATTATCTGTGGTCCGCTGTGCGAAGATTCATAGAGATCACTTTTCAGAGTTTTGAGCCATCGCAGTCCGCGGTCAACTTTGTGTGGACCGTGCTAGAAGCCTCCGCAACTGCGGTCCATTCCGTACGGTCCGCAGAGCCCAAGTTCAGAGAGATTAATTTTGAAGACAAATGCCTAGTGCGGACCACGGTCCATTTTGTGCGGTTCGCACTAACCACGTAGGGGCATTTTTGTCTAAATTTTTCAGCTTAGTATAAATAGATTCGTTTTCCATTTTTAGGGTATTAGGTATTGTAATAGGTAAGCTGCACTCATGAGACAACTTTTCTAAGCCATTTTGGTCATTTTTACTTACTTTTTATCATTGAATCTTTGTATTTAGCTTAGCAAGTAATTAATATGAGTTTATCTTCTTCTAATTATTGCTTTACTTCTTTGAATATGAGTAGCTAAACCCATTAGCTAGGGTTGTGGCTCAACCCTAGTGTGGGTAATTGATGGGTCTTGTATTCTAGGGCTAAATTGATTATGTGTGTTTGTTATTTGGGTCAATTTCATGGTTAATTTCTAAATTAGTGGTTGCAAACACTAGTTTGTGTTTAGTTGACTAGGGTTCTTCTTGAGAAAGAGAACCTAAGTCTCCGAAATTGACCCAACAAGGAATTGGGGCGTACTCAAGAAATTGATAACCACAATTAAAGAGTTAAACATCGAGAGAGTAATACCCGACTTGAACCTTTGTTGCTTATGCAAATTAGCATACCCAATTGGTCTTGAGAAAGTCAATTGGACAAAATCGCTTGAACCACCGAGAGGTGTATAGTGGGTAAATTAGTGCAACGGTTATATCATATTCCTCAAATATATCAAAGATGCAATAGACTCAAGTACCCGTCAATTGACCAGCTAGGCGGAAGTCACTGCCCTAGTGCCTTTTAAACCATTAGATACAACTTGTAATATTTAACTCTTAGTTTAATTTACAATTTGTAGTTTGTTAAAAGTAGAATTATAAAGAAAATTCCAAAAATGAATAGAAGACCAATTAAGAGCACATACACAATCCTAAACTAGATAGATACTCGATTCCAATTCTAGCTCTCTGCGGATATCGATCCTGACCCAAAATCGGGTAAAAGCTATTGCAACCCTCTCTTGCTACTTATTAGTAGTGCAGAGTTGGCAGTGATTATTAAATAACACTAACGAGTTTTAACAATGCAGTAGAGCGACATTCCACGTCATGAACCAAGAAACGACAATGCTATTATAGGACGATCATGGATAAACGCCATGCGCGCCGTCCCTTCAAGCTTCTACCAACTAATCAAGTTTCCCACTCCACGGGGTATACACAGTATCCGAGGTGAGCCACGCACCGCCCAAGAGTGCTACCGAATCGCCCAGGACTGTACACACACCAAGCAACTAAGAGGGGCAAGTACGGAAGAATAGCAATCAGCCACGTCGGGTACCAAACCCGACGTACAGGCCGAAGGCATCAAGGACCCCAACATTGTAGAAGCCTGCAAGGAAACCATAGAAGAGCTCGAACCCGTCCAATTGGACAACACCGATAACACAAAAAAGGCTTACATCGGCCAGACCTTCTCAGAACCAATGGGTCGCCAATGTGGTCATGGTCAAAAAGAAAAACGGGAAATGGCGGATGTGCGTGGACTTCATCAATCTCAACAAAGCATGCCCAAAGGACTCCTTCCCGTTACCTCACATCGACTAGCTTATCGACGCAATAGCAGGGCATGAATTGCTAAGCTTCTTAGATGCTTACTCCGGCTATAACCAGATTCTGATGGCTGAAGAAGACCAAGAAAAGACCACCATCATCACCCATCAAGGAACGTACTGTTATATGGTAATACCCGTCGGGCTCAAGAATGCAGGGGCCACATATCAGAGGTTAGTCACCAAGATGTTCAAAGAGCAACTCGGTAAGACCATGAAGGTCAACATCGACCATGATGGACACCTAAAAGAAGCCTTCAAAATGCTAAGGAGGTATGGGATGAAACTAAATCCCAAAAATGCACCTTTGGCATAGTTTCCGGAAAGTTCCTCGGATTACTAATGTCACAACGGGGAATCGAGGTTAACCCAGATCAAATCAAGGCAATCGATGCTATACCAGAGACACTGATCAACAAGAAACATGTGCAGAAACTAATGGGGCACATAGCCGCCTTATGAAGGTTTATTTCACGAACTTGGGATAGATGTCATAAATTCTTCAACGTACTAAGGAGGTATCACGGGCTACAATGGAACGATGAATGCGTCGACGCCCTGAGAAAGCTGAAAACATATCTGTCCTCGCCCCCACTGCTCGTCAAAGCGAACCCGGGCGAATTCCTACTGGTGTATCTGGCCGTTTTCGAAGTCGCAGTAAGGGCAGTCCTGGTCCGCAAAAATAAAGGTACACAATCCCCGATTTATTATATCAGTAAAACTTTAATTGATGCCGAAACAAGGTACCCTCACCTGGAAAAATTAGCTCTGGCATTGGTCATAGCTTCACAAAAGCTTAGACCGTACTTTCAATGTCACCCATAAAAATAATGATGACGTTTCCCCTAAGTGGTATCCTACACAAACCCGAACTATCAGACAGGCTTGCCAAATGGGCCATATATCTAAGCGAGCACGATATAACATACCAACCACGAACCGCCATTAAGTTGCAGGTACTCGTAGACTTTGTTGCTGATTTTAGCACAGAGATATTGCCCGAGGTAGAACAGGAAGCACTATGCGCTTCTACACGTACCGGCCTCTGGATCCTCTACACCGATGGTGCGTCTAATGCCTCGGGATCGGGACTGGGACTCGTCCTTAAAGTCCCAACAGGCAAAGTAATTTGCCAATTCATACGATGCCCCGAGATGACTAACAACGAAGCCGAGTATGAGGCTGTGATTGCAGGTTTGAAGTTAGCCCTCAAATATGGTGCTCGTCAACTCGTCCTCCACTGTGACTCCCAACTCATGGTGAATCAGGTCACAAGGACTTTCCAACTTAGAGAGCAGAGGCTACTAAGATACCAGTCGGAAATCCACAAACTACTACCAGAGTTCGACGAATGCCGCCTTGACCAAATACCCAGGGCACAAAATATGGAAGCAGACGGTCTTGCTAAACTAGCTGCGGCCACTAAGAATATCAACAAGGAAAGCGTGGTCACCCTTCTTTATTCTGCGATAGACCACATCGAGGTACATTCTATAAACTTAACTTGGGACTGGCGTAACCGCTTCTTAGCCTATTTGCAAGATGGAACACTGCCGCAAGACAAAAAAGAAGCCAAAAAACTCTGGGTACAGGCAGCCCGGTATAGCCTAGTGAACGGTGATCTCTACAAAAGAACATTCGGCGGCCCCTTAGACAAATGCCTTGGACCGCACCAAACCAGGAAGGTACTGGAAGAAGTACACGAACGGCATTGCGGTGCCCATATGGGAAATTGTTCCCTCACACGATGTCTTATCCACGCCTGGTACTATTGGCCCACCATGAAAAAAGAATCCACCGACTACGTCAGGAAGTGTGAACAATGTCAAAAGTACACCCCTATGATACATCAAGCAGGGGAACTCCTTCACTCTGTCACTTCGCCATGGCCATTCATAAAGTGGGGGATGGACATAGTCGGCTCCCTCCCACCAGGGCGAGGTAAAGTGCATTTCCTCTTAGTTTTAACTAACTACTTCTCTAAATGGGTAGAAGCAAGTGCGTACACTCAGATATGTGAGCAAGAGGTCATCGCCTTCATATGGAAAAACATCATATGTCGTCTTGGATTCCCAAAGAAATCAGCTACGACAACGATCCCCATTTCATCGGGAAAAGAACGATCGAGTTTCTCGAAATATGGAACATCAAATGAATACTCTCCACGCCGTACCACCCTGCCGTCAACGGTCAAGCCGAATCCTCCAACAAAATAGTACTGAACATATTGAAAAAGAAGCTTGAGGAGGCTAAAGAGTTATGACCTGAACTAATACCAGAAGTATTATGGGCATGCCGCACCACGCCAAAAGCTAGTACAGGAGAAATGCCATACTCACTGGTCTACGGGACCGGTACAGTTATACCCATCGTGGTCGGGGAACCCAGTTTGAGATACTCCCACAAGAGCAGAATAGGTAACGATGAAAGTAGGTTGCAGGACCTAGATGAAGTCGAAGAACGGAGAGACAGGACCTATGTAAGAATGGTGGCTCAGAAGCAACAAGCAGAAATATACTACAACAAGAAATCCAAGGTACGACCGCTCAAAGTCGGAGACTACGTGCTCAAGGCTAAGACACAAGCTTCAAAAGACCCCAATGAAGGAAAACTGGGAACAAATTGGGACGGACCATACAAATCACAGCTACGACAACCAAATGAGAATTCCAGTTAGAAACAATGGAAGGAAAGATACTCCAAAACAACTGGAACGTCGCCCATCTCAAGTACTTCCACTTCTGAAAGAAGGCGTCGCCTAAGTCTTATTCTTTTTCCCTCATCCAGGTTTTGTCCTAATCGGGTTTTCCCAGAGAGGTTTTTAACAAGGCGGCAAGGGAGACGCATCAAGGGTCGGAGTTCAGTTCATTACCTCGACCCGTCAACAGGTTTTCCAGGGCTGAGTAACGAAGGGATTGAATATATGTATAGCTGGATCTCCATTGTATGTGCGGAATCGACATGTGATTCTCATAAAAAATTAATCAAATATCCATTATATGTGTAGAGCAAACATGAGATCTTTATCTCTATTGCATAAGCAAAATTGTGCCTCCCTACGGGAGAATGACCATATTTCCAACGAAGAGTGGCTAAGGCCATCGACGACGACATAGGTTAGACCTAGTTCGAACCACGACGGGATCCTACTTCGACGACAGTCGAAGAAACATCACAATGGCCAAGGATATCGATGACAACATAGGTTCGACCTAGTGTGAACCACGATGAGATCCTACTTCGAAGACAGTCGAAGCAACATCCCAATGGCCAAGGCCATCGACGACGACATAGGTTCGACCTAGTTCAAACCACGACGGGATCCTACTTTGAGGACAGTCGAAGTAAAATCCCAATGGCCGAGGCCATTGACAACGACATAGGTTCGACCTAGTTCAAACCCTGACGGGATCCTACTTCGACGACAGTTGAAGCAACATCCCAATGGCCAAAGCCATCGATGATAGCACAAGTTTGACCTAATTCGAACCACGACTAATTCCTACTTCGACGATAGTAGAAGCAACATCCCAATGGCCAAGGCCATCAACAATGACATAGGTTCGACCTAGTTCGAACCACAATGAGATCCTTCTTCGACGACAGTCGGAGAAACATCCCAATGGACAAGGCCATCGATGACAACATAGGTTCGACCTGGTTCGAACCACGATGGGATCCTACTTCGACGACAGTCGAAGCAACATCCCAATGGGCCATCGACGACGATATAGGTTCGACCTAGTTCGAACTACGACGAGATCCTACTTTGACGACAATTGAAGCAACGTACCAATGGCCAAGGCTATCAACGATGATATAGGTTCGACCTCGTTTGAACCACTATAGGACTCTACTTCAACGACCGTTCGAAATAACGTCCCACTAGCCCAAGACATCAAAAGAAGAGTGTCTTCCCACGTATGCAATAGATGCGATAGATGCAGGAGAAAATGAGCCAACAAAAGTAAGTTCCAAATTATAGCAAAACATCATTTACATTTTCCTTTACTAACAGGTCCAAGTACGACCCGTACAAAAAATCCCCAAACAAAGTAAATACAGACTAAGTCTGTCCGTTGTCCCCAGCGAGATAAACATCCTCGTACTATGAATTCAAAGCCAGGTGACCTGCATTGTCGGAGTTGATATCGCCCCCGTTAGGAGTAGAAGGTTCATACCCACAGGCCTCACGAGCCATACGAGCTACGGTATGAACAACCTCATACTCTGCCTTGGTCACCCTTCCCTCGACAAGAAAAACCATATACACATCCAGCCGGGCCCCATCATGAACCCACAACTCATATAGACGACGAGGCACGACCGGGTCGGTTGTAGAATGAGACATGGAAGGTAGAGAGCATCGACTTGCCTTCTCCGCCCTCAACGAGGACATTTGACCGTTCAGTGTAGCCAGCTCCACCTCCAATTCTCTGATGCACCCTTCGAGTCCTGCAACCCAACGACTAGAGGCTTCCATGTCCCTAGTCAGTTCCGACCTGGAAATACGGAGGGCATTTTCCAAAGACACCGATTCAAAAATGGATGCCGCCAGCTTATCGGCGCTAACATTCAGCTCGCCCTTAAGCCCCTCTATCTCTGTTGTCCTAACATTCAACTCAGCGATCAAGTCGATAACCCTCGCCTGCAAGTCCCGTTCTCAGCCGTTACCCCTTGCTCAATTCGAGCTCATCCTCCTTCGCCTTGAGAGAAGTCTCCAATTCACTATTACGGGCGACGACCCTCACAAGCTGTTCGTCCCTCTCCCTCAACTCCTCTATCTGGCGCTCCAATTGGCCCTCTCGCTACTTAAGCCCTTCACGGAACACCTACAACTTAGGGTCCTGGGGATAAATATCAGACGTCGCCCGATGCTTAGTATGATACTGTTGATACTTGGACGACATCTTCTTATAAAGATCCATCCTTCTTCCCTCTCGATGATCTCTCTCTACCTCCAGGACAAGGCTCTGATTAAAGAAAAGGGAAAAAGTTAGAAACAAAATACAGAGTGACGATTAACGTACCAATCTGACGACACAAAAAAGAGGGGGAGGGAGAGAAGGAAAGGCACACACCTGCAGGGCCATACCAGCGGCCTTCTGAGATAACTCCATATCGCTCATCGCCCCAAGAATCTCACTTTCAGGAGCAGCACACAGGGAAGCCAGGGCCAATGCCACCCGATGTTATTAACGTCAATACAACACAGGGGGGGGGGGTGATTTGTGTGGTACCTAATTTTCGCGTTAGAAGAACCTGGTTCTTCTAAGTGTTCTAACTACAGCAGTTTACGGAATAATAAGTACTGAAAGTAAAGTGCACAGAGATTTTTACGTGGAAAACACCTGGCTCAAAAGGTGAAAAAAACCACGACCTACTACTCAGTAGGACTTTCCCAAACTCCACTAAATCACTGAGCTAAAAATTGCATTTACAAAACTCTTTGTAAACCTAAGGATTAACTCTAATCCCAGTGTAGCACACAGCCTCAACTGTTGCGACACCTTCAAGTTAACTCTAACTTGAATACTCAAAGTACCTAATACAATTGCTTCTAAGAAAACCTACTACAATTGAACTAGACTTAGAACAAACACAATGATGAAACTGGTTCTTCTATCTTAGTTCATGTAGCTTCAGACGTGCACACTTGTATCTCGCATATATTGCTTGCAAATCAGACTTGCTCTTTTTTCTCTCAAATATGCTTAACTTCTGCGTATGTGCATTACCTGTAAAAGAGAACAACTTGGTTATTTAATAGATTAGCAGTTAGAGTTTGATCGAGACTCCAATGCTTATCCTTAGTCGATTTGAGTCCTTAACCAATACAAACTCCCATCCGTATCCTAGCTTAGGATTGTGTTCTCTTGTCATAAGGAGACTGTCCTCCTTAGAACTCAATGCAACCTTTTCGATTCCATTCAGAAGATATTTGTTGTGCAATCTTCAATACATATCTTCTTCACGTGCCTTTCATATGCAAAGGTTATGACTAACCGTGTCTCCCAAGATGGACCAGGTCCTTCCCTGAGTTCATTTGTCAATCTTCAAAACTTCAACTGAACTTGGGCCAACAAATTCCCCCTTTTTGATGATGACAAACTCTGTGCTTTTAGAGATCAGAAAACCTGTGAAACTCAGCTGAAATATCAACACTTAGAAAATTTTCAATTTGTCATAAAGGGCCAGATTTAAGTTAGGTCATAAACATCACTAGTTCAGATAATGAATTTAAGCACAAGCACAATATCTTCCCCCTTTTGGCATCATCGAAAAGTTGCACAACTAATGTGAATCCTTGAAAGTTAATTAATACTCATGGCCACTGGGGCAACTGCAAGTGAACACATGCTTTAGTTAATCAAAAATCAGCTCAAAAATAGCTATTAAGAACAAAATTAACAAGAACAAGGAAGCTGCATTCATTGATTAAGAGGTGTTTCTACAGACAGTCCACAAAAAGAAAAACAAAATTTCCAACCATGAGCAAAACGAAACAAGAACAGAACCATGAGCAAACTTCCTAAACTTGGTAACTGAAGGGATACTAGACTGGACACTAAGAACAGGACACCTAAGGCTTAGAAGAGCTGGAGGGTTGGGCTTGTAGTAGATTTAGCATTTGTTGGAGCATGCCTTCATTTTTCTCCTTTTCCTTGGCAAGTTCAGCTCTTAGCCCATTCCTTTCTCCCTCCAATTCAGCAATTCTGGCATTTAGCCTTGCTATTTCAGCATCCTTTGTTCCAACCTCCTGAACCAAGGCTCTGACCTTGCTGTTCACAGGAGTCTTAGCAGATGAACCAGGTTCAACAGGGCCAGTACTAAGCAGATAATCACAGGCTTGAAGGGTTTTGATCCCAAAGTGCTCTTTGCTGGAAGCCATTTCCCACTTTTTCAAGGGAACATCAAGTCGTTCAAGCACAGTTGTTAAGATAAAACCATAGGGAATGGCATGAGCCTTTGATCCAGTGATCACCCTCTCTAGCAGCTTCACAATGAAGGCAGGCCAGTTGATCTGCTTGCCTTCATTCATACATTGCATGAGCACCAGATCCATATAATTTGTTGTATGCCTTCTCTCCTGTCTGGGCAGAAGACATTTGTTGACAAACTCAAAAAGCACTTTGTGCTCTGGCCTCATTTCACTCTTCTGAACTGCCCTGGCCTCAGGCACCTCCTCATCTGTTTTAGTGTCACAAAAATTTCTGGTAATTTGCAGATCAGAGGGCAACCCATCCAGACAAGGCCACCTTTGCCGTGTGTAGTCATCATACCCTTCACAAGGGATGTCCAGAATTTTGCCCAGTTTGGCAGCATTGAACTTCACTTTCACTCCCTTCACTGTGCTGGTCACCAGACCATTTTTCACTGTTCCATTGGCCATGAACTCAACAAGTTCTTTCCTGGCCAATTTCCCATTCATCTGAAGGACCATGTCCTTCCAGCCTTGTGCTTCCAGTGCTGTCAAAAGTCTCATCATGCCTGGCTCCTCCAGGTCTTTCAACAACCTTCCCTTCAAGATCTTTCTCCTGCCAAAATTTGCATACCTATCCTGTTCTTTTTCAGATTCATCTTCTTCTCCTTCTTCTTCACTCTCATCCTCTTCTTCTTCAGCCATTTAAACTTGCTTTCCTTTAGAGGCTGACCTAGTTCTCTTGGCAAGAGAGGATTCAGCAAGTACTGGCTTTGAGGGCTTCTTGGAAGAAATCCTAGCTCCCTTTGTTTTAGCAATTGGAACCTCAACAGTAGTATTTCTTTCTTGATGGACCAGTTCCATCTCCTCTTCCTCCTCTTCAGCTACAACTTCAGAACTTTCACCTACCTTCCCTTTCCCCTTTTCTTTTTTCTTTCTCTTATTCTCCTCTAAGGCTTTCTTCAACTCAACTTCACTTTCTTTAACCTTGCTTCTGGTTGTTCTAACCCTAGGAGCAGACTTGGGTGATGAAGGTTTGGTTTTCTTTGTTGGTTTGGACGCAGTAGGGGTCCTTTGTGAGGAAGCCTTGCGTTTCTTGGGGTCATAGCTTTCCCCAACTTGTTTCAACATTTCAACCAAAGTCTCCTTTACAGATGAACTACGTTCAGAAGGTTGTTTGCTTAAATCAACTAAACCTTCAGTAGTCTCTCCTGATCCACTTCCCCTTAACTTAGAGACCCCCTTTTCCCCATTCCCACAAATAGATAGCACCTCCTTCCTCCTTTTCTTCCTCAATTTTGCAGAATCAGTCCCAGACACATCTTTTGCAGCCCCTATCAGAACATACCTACTCTCTACTTTTTGAACTATATCAACAGGAACAAAGCAAGTATTTACCTCTTTTGGGATTTCTTGATGTGTGACAGTGTCAGAAGACCCAGGTTTATCTCCTTCACTGGCAGAGATGAAATCATCGGATTCAGAGCTAGAATTAGTCTTTGTTGCTGAGACTTGTTTCCTTTGGCTGGACTGTAGTTTTTCATTCAAGGATTTCCTCAAGGAACCAGTAGCTACATTTTTTCTTGCCATCATTTTCTGGCGACGGAATTTAGGTTTTGGGGTTTCTATGGGAGGTGAGGCAGATGGGGTGGAGTTTGGTGAAACGGGAGGTGGAGTTCCAGGATTATCTTGGGGATTTGTCATGATTATGAATTTCTGGAAAGCTTAGGAGAATTTTGGAGGTTTTGGAGACGAAAGTAGACGATCAGGGGTTTGTGTGATGAAGTGACGGTTATGAGTTGATTAGAAGGCTTTTAAAGAAGGGTAATGATTATTTCAGAAATGGTAGCCTTTTTCAGGAATCAGTAGAAGTTTAATCAAATAAGAATTCCGGTCGCCTTAGTGATTAATTAGGATCGCAAAAAATTAGGAAAGGATTCCGTTATATTTAGACTTCTAGTTTCAATGAAACTGGTTCAATTAGCCCCAACGGATAGAATTTTGGGACGTTTGGTATATCTAGGACTCTTGCTCATGATTGAAAATTAAATTTTTCTAATTGTGCAAAGAATAGAAACATACCTGAACTTTCTCATGAGCATAATTTGATGAACCAGGTTCTTCAAGTGAAACTTCTCTTGATTATGCCTCAAATGTCAAAATAGAAAATTTATAAGAGATTAGTGAGTCGCATAAACACATGTCACAAGAGTATACTATTTATAGTATGAGACTGAGTAGGAATTAGTCTAATATTCACAAAAATTAAGAACTCCTAGACAAAATATTTATTTTTATTTTTTTATTTTTATTGTGCATTCTGAACTGGACCTTTTAGGTGATCTTAATCATTCCTAACTCCAACCTGTTCCTTTCAAATTTTCTCTACTCAGTGCCTTAGTGAAGATGTCAGCTATTTGTTTATCAGTAGCACATAATTCTATGGAGATTAGCC
>MU777869.1:46754-57524 GCA_026770625.1 Nicotiana glauca
GTTCAGAAGATATTTGCTGCGCAATCTTCAATACATATCTTCCTCACGTGCCTTTCATGTGCAAAGGTTATGACTAACTGTGTCTCCCAAGATGGACCAGGTCCTTCCCTGAGTTCATTTGTCAATCTTCAAAACTTCAACTGAACTTGGGCCAACACCACCTGCTCGCTATTTAGCAGTAAGTTGTAGCTCCCTGGAATGACCACATGACGGTCAGATTCATCCGTCCTCACCTCCACATGGGTTTGACGACCCATAAATTCGTTAACCTCCTCTAGGTCGATATCAGAACCCGAGTCGTCACCCCAACACGGTGTCCCCCGACGTTAGACGATGCTCCGCCCTCAACGGGTGCACTGAGCCGGTCCCTGGATCAACTCTTTCCATTCGGGGAGATCGCCCCGACAAAATGGCATCGGCCATGAACACGGGCACCGGAGCTGTTCGGGATGCCCCGCTACCGTCAACATCCGTGGCCACACCCTTCCCCAACTCCAGCCTTCTCCTCTTTCTCTCCAATAGCTCATCCCTGTCAGATGATTAACCCAACAGAAATGGGACCGGTGTCGAGGAGGCTTCTTCCCTCGTGGACACAACTCGAGATGAATCTCCCAACTAAACAGGTTGAGGAAGATCCTACTGAATAGACTCACTCAAGATAAACTGCGTATTCGCAGCATCAGCGACTTGACTAAAGGCAGGAACTGGCGCCCTACGCTTGGAAGCTCCTCGACCTGTCACCACAAAGGATCATACCACTATATATATTCATACAACCAATAGAGCAGTAAAGTATGACATTTACCGAAAGAAACTTTAGAGTCGTATAACTTCATGAAGGTGGACCAAGTTCAAATTTCTTCTGCATTGGGTAACAGACGGGCTACCCAATCCCTGAGGCCCGCAATAGGGTGAGGCGGATGACCCGTCGCTGTAAAACGGCAAGAAAATAAGCTTTATAGCAAATACAAGAGAAAAGAGAACACAAACAAGCAACGACACTTACGTTTCTCGTTTCTCGTTCCACCGCTCCGGGAATCCGGGGGAGCAGAGAAAACGTGCTCAGTCTTGACAAAGAAATACTTGTGCCAAAACTTACCGCTTGCCCGGTCATCCGTCCCAACCACGAGACCTTTCATACCACAAAGTCTCAAATGCACCATGGTACCCCTGAGAAAGCCAAGCATGAAAAGGTGCAGAAGGTGGTGGATAGAAACATCGCACTCCGCCAATTCTGCATACTTGGTCAGTAGCAAAAGTAGCTTGAGCGTATACGGAGTGAGATGTACTGGGAAAACCTGATAAAATCTACAGAATTCCTCTGCTAGAGGGAAGAGAGGAAGAGTGTAGCCAATCATGAAGGGATACTTGTAGAAAACACAGTATCCTGGTCTATAGACATCTGCGTAACCCCCTCCCGCCAGAACCATTTCTATATGGGTGGGAATGCCATACTTTTTTATAGGAAGGGTGTCGAGATAGACTTGATCAGTCACAGAAAGCACAGAGCTCGGAGTGGGAGGAGGGTCCTTAAGGAAGTCACTCCGAGATAGAGGATGTCTCGGTAATAAGTCCCCCACTGTAAGAGGACTGTCACGATCTTCTACCACCATATCCCCGCTGTCAAAGGGTGGCACCGAGGATGACGAAACACCCTCAGAAACCTCTTCATGAAGATGATGAGATTTTGAAATAATATCGGTTAAAGGAGTACCAACAAGGAAGAAGAAGGTAGAAGCTTCGGGCAAAGAATGAAAGAAGAAACAGGAGGATATGAGAGCAAACGAGGTAGAGTGAAAGAGGTTTTTCGAGAGAGACATGGCCAAAGTTCTTCAGAAATACAAATCCCCACCTATTTATAGGGTTGGGTGGTGCCAAAATCGAGGCGGCTGGTCTCAGAGCTGCGCAAGAATTGAAGCATCAAGCCGTCAAATCCTTGTCTCAAAAACCTACATAATGATGATGCACATGGAGCTGACATCACTTCCCAGTGAGAAGTATCACCCGTCGTTTTGCTAAACATGATGACCACCCCCATTGATTCTAGTGAGAAGTATCACCTTTCGTTTTGATAAACATGATGTCCACCCCCATTGAGCAGATCGTAACGTTCAAATGGGTCAAATTCTTTCAAGAAAGCGTGTGAAGTCCATTCATCGAGGATGCATCCGTTCGCAACCCCGACAAATATAGGGGCTATGTCACGACCAATTATCATTGGGAGTCGTGATGGCGCCTACTAATAGGAGCTAGGCAAGCCAATTATCAAATACCTCTTTAGAGAACATCGACAATATTAACAACAATAAAGCATTTAACAATAAAGCGGAAGTCTCAAATATAATTTACTGAATGAAATGCGGAAGTTTAACAAATCCTCTACCCAAGACTGGTGTCACAATACTCACGGGCGTCTAGAGAATACTAAATACAAGGTTCGAATGAAGCATAGAACTGTCTGCTACGGTACAATGATAAAAAACTGGATGAAATAGAAATGACTCTGGGACTGCGGACGTCAGTAAGGCTACCTCGAATGTCCCTGGACTGGAAGCCCGCTCCCAAAATGCTACTGCTAATCAAATGTTGCTCCAACACCTGGATCTGTGCAAAAAGATGCACAGAGTGTAGCATCAGCACAACCGACCCCATGTGCTGGTAAGTGCCTGGCCTAACCCCAACGAAGTAGTGACGAGGCTAGACCGGACCACCAATCAAACCTGTGCAGTTCAAATATATATATTAGAAGAGAATACAGAAATTTAACAAGTCAAAAGGGAGGGGAGCATGCTGTAGGGGTTGTAGCAGTTTAAAATACAAGGTCAATAAATAAGGAATAAAACGGTACAACTACAAAGTCAACGAGAGTAATAATCAAAACATGGCACGGAATGTCCCTTCATGCATTAATAATCGAATAATGCACGGAATGTTCCTTCGTGCATTAATAATCAAAACATGGCACGGAATGTCCCTTCGTGCATTAATAATCAAATATGGCACGGAATGTTCCTTTATGCATAAATAATCAAAACATGGCACGGAATGTTCCTTCGTGCTTTGACATATTCTCAACACAAATAGTGCACGTCATCAACCTTCGTGCTTTATCACTCTTCCTCACCCATGCAACAATCACAACCAATGGGGCGAGGGGATAGACAAACAGCAATAGAAGTTCCGGCAAGGGAAAACACAAGTAAACAGCTAAATTTCGGCAAGGGAACAACATCAATAACTTTCACATCCCGGTAAGGGAAATAATCACTATACGAATATAGCCCGGCAAGGGAATAATCACATTTCTTTCTCTTTCTTTAATTTCTTACTCAACAATTACTTTAGCATTCGAGCCAACGCTCCAAAGAGTTCACAAGTCATAATTCTTTCTTATACTCTTCACATTATATAGAAATCATCAGTTACACAAGGAAGAGTCGCAAAAAAAATTAAAATAAGCACAACTAAGGACTCACGGTCATGCTAGACACCAGTGTATAGATACTCGTCACCATGCCTATACACCGTACTCAACAATTAGCAATTAGCAAACAATACTCTAGTTCTATTCCCTCAAGCCAAAGTTAGATCAAATACTTACCTCAAATGCTCCAAAAATTCACTCAAGCCTCTAGTATAGCTTTACCCCTGGAATTCACCACAAAACCGCTCGAATCTAGTCACAAATTACTTGAATGTATCAACACATGCTAATTGAATCAATTTGAATGCATGAAAATGAATTTCCCAAAGTTTTACTCAAAAATTCTCAAAACGCCCCCGGGCCCACGTGGTCAAAACCCGAGGTTCGAACCAAAACCCGGTTACCCATTCCCTCACGAGTTCATATCTATGATTTGTTTTGAAATCGGACCTCAAATTGAGGTCCAAATCCCCAATTTTAAGAAAACCTAAGTTCTACCCAAAATCCCCATTTTCACCCATGGAAATCCTTGATTCTAAGATAAAAACATGTTTAACGATGTTAGAGATTTAAGAAATTAAGTAAAAGTTGACTTACAAATGATTTAGAAGAAGGTTTGTGCTTGAAAAATTGCCTATGGAGATTGTGTTTTGAAAGAATGAAGAAATGAGGTGAAAATTCGACTAAGTATTAATCTGCTGAGTCTCTGATGTCGCAATTGCGAACATGGGTTCGCAATTGCGAACCCCAACCAAAAAGTGGAAATTGCGAACTCTGCTTCGCATTTGCGAGCCCCTCACGTCGCAATTAAGATGGGGAACTTCGCATTTGCGAAACTAGGCAGGCCTGGGGACTTTCGCATTTGTGAGCCAAAGCATCGCATTTGCGATAGTGCCCGAGTTTCCCAGACTTCGCAATTGCGAAGCAATGCTCGCATTTGCGATCTTGCAATTGCGATTCCTCCCTTCGCATTTGCGAAGTTCACAGAAGCCAGCATACCAGATTTTCAAAAAACGGAAAATGCAATCCGATGCCTATCCAAAACTCACCCGAGCCCCCGGTGCTCCAAACCAAACATGCACTCTACCTCAAAAACATCGTACGGACTTACTCGTGCGATTCAATCGCCAAAATAACATCATATACATCGGATTAAGCCTAAAAATCCATGATTTTCTTCTAAGTTTCATAAACTTTTAAATTTGGAACTTATAGTCCGAAACACGTCAAACTACGTCCTTTATCAACCAAACTTTACAGAAAGCGCTTAACACATATTTAAGACCTGTACCGGGCGTCGGAACCAAAATACGAGCCCGATACCACAGTCTTTTAATCAATTTTCATTTCCATTTTCCTTAATAATTTTAGAAAAATAATTTCACAGAAAAATTCTTTTACTGGGGTTCTAGACCTCGGAATTCGACTCCGGGCACATGCCCGAGTCCCATATTTTTCTACGGACCCTCCGAGACCGTCAAATCACGGGTCCAGGCCCGTTTACCAAAAATATTGACCGAAGTTAACTTTAACCATATTAATATCAAAATTCATCATTTTTCACACAGAATTCATATTTAAGCCTTCCGGCTACACGCCCGGTCTGCGCACGCAAATTGAGGCAAGTAAAAGTGAGGTTTTCAAGGCCTCGGAAGTACGGAACGAATGAGGAAACAGGTGATGACCCCTTGGGTCGTCATAGGCTAACTGTGTGGGTCCGAATTTGACCAACCACGACCTATGGTGAACACAACAAACAAGCAGGTCTCGCCGAGCCAACGTCCCAAAAGAAATGACCTTATTATAAAAGAGGAGAATGTACGATCCTTGTAATATTGTAAGCCCCGTTAGGGGACATATTATGTCGAATATTCTTGGTAGTTTGTCTCTAACAACCTAGGAGAGTCTCCCTCAGTATATAAGAGAGATGAAAGGCTTTGTAGAAGGGGGGACAGAACTTCGTAAGGAACACATTATCTGAAAACGAGAAAATATATTATCGATCATATCTAAATTTACTTAATCTAGTACTTATTATACTCAACTAAGATTTACCCCTTCTTCTTTGATTGATTTGTTCAAAGGGATTCTTGTATCTTTTGAGTCAAATAGATCCATATTTAATACGGATAAAAAACGGATTAACCGGCAGATAATATGGGTAACCATATTATCCATGAATTTTTGCATATGATTACTTTTGGGAGAATTCTTAGTCTCCCTAACTTAAGGAACCCCCAATTTGAGGCTTTACAAACGTAAACGTTAGACTCATTAGTTATTCATTTTCTAAATGGATAATATGATTCTTATCCATATTTGACCAATTTTTAAAAAATTCATTATCCAACACATCTTTAGTGAATAATATGATGGTTCACTGTTTTCTTTTAACCATTTTGCTGCCGATCTCCAACTATGTGACCCTATCATTACCAATTAAGGGTAACGACGTTCATGTATCATTTTTATAACAATGTCAGAGTTTCTTTTATTTCCGTTTAAATTTGGACAGTAATCTCATGATTATCATCTCATTATGTTGACTACTAGGTTACATTCTTAGCGAATAATCTTGTTGGCAAAGTATCTAACAAAAATAATACAGTAGTCAAAATCCACCAAATCGAACAAATCACGTGCCAAAATTTTGTAATACTATACAAGATGTATCCACGTACTCCATCCGCCAGATATAGGGTAGGGTCGGTTCGGTTCGGTTATGAATATTATCGGTTTAGCGTATCATCTATCGATTTACAAATATGATAAACCGATAATCAAATCGATAAGATATTGGTTATCAGTTATTGGTTAATCAGTTATCGATCATTATCTGTTCGGTTATCGATTTACCCGATAAGATAAAATAACTAAGACAGTTTTATAAACAACTTTATATCGGTATAAAACTGTTTTGCAATGTTTCTTGTACTGAGCTAAAATAATTTTATAAAACAGCTTTTTTGCAAGCTAAAATAGTTTTATAAAACAACTTATTTGTAATTGAGAAAGGTATAAAGACAAGTTGTTTTGCAACTAATTGTTCAACACCAAAATCTGCAACATAAAACAATAGAAACAGTTAACTAATAGTTCAACCAGTGAGTTTAAATTCTTAAAGCTAATTCTACTTTCTTTGTGATTTCATTCTTAAATCTGATTTAATTTATCTTTAAATGAGGTACTTTATGTTAATAATTTGACACCAACAAATAGGACAAAAACAAACGAAGAAAAAAAAAAGCAACATAACAGAACAGAATAATTAGAGTAGAAGAAAAAGCTGGAGATAAAAACTATGCAGAACTAAAATCAGACCTCAAGTCATTTTAGCGAAACAGATAAATAAACGATTCCCACAATAATCCAATAGTGAATGAATCAACACAATAGTAAAGTGAATCAACATGCAAAAATAAATGATTCCCTCAAAAATCAACACTAAGATTGAATCAAGGCAAAAATAAACATAGCATAACCCAATAGTGAAGTGAATCAACATGCAAAAATAAACGATTCCCTCAAAACTCAACACGAAAATTGAATCAACTGAAGATGAAGATGAAGGCAAGTAGGCAACCGAAGATGAAGATGAAGCAACTAAAAACTTATTCGAAGAATGAAGATGAAGCTGAAGAATGCGGCTGAAGAGTGAAGCAAAGAGGGTGAAGTCTGAACTCTGAAGAATGCGACTGACAGGCTGAGGCTAAGAAAGAATAAGGAAAGAATGAAGCCCTAGTATGTATATACTTAAGGGTAAAGTAGTAAATTCGTTAATCCTTATTGGGTTATCGGTTAACCCAATAAGAGAATTGCCAAACCTAACCCAAACCGATAACCCAATAATGAAAAAATTCTAAATCGTTACCGAATAGTTAACCCAATAACCCAATACCGATAACACAATAAATAATTAATGGTTCGGGTTATCAATTTTACCCGTTATATGCCCACCCCTAGCTAGATAAGAATTTAATCCTTTGCATAAGGTGAAATTCCTCCTTAGAGAAATGGTACAATCGAAAACTAAACCAAGAAGGAAAGAACCAAATGGTTCCCCAAAAAGTAGTGGTCTCCACGTTCTTGGGACAACAGCTCAAGACCATAGAAAATTATAAGAGCATATATATTGATTGAGTTTATGGACCATATTGATAAATGAACTACGGTGTCACAGAAATTATACTCACGGGCTTCCATTGTTTTAATGGCCAAATTAGATTTAATTTATTCAAAACTCGCACGGGGACGAGGAAACTTTTCCCAAACAACCAATAAAAAAATTACAATCTCTATACTATAAAAATATATATATAAAAGGGTCACTATAACGGGTATGCTGATTAGTAAAAGTAATTCTTAAACTATCAGATCCTAGACACATCCTTCCTAAATGTATTGAGTTGTTCCCCTCATATGTCCAAGAACACCCAATACATCCTATATTATCTTATTTTTAAGTTTTCAATACTTAATCATGACTAATAGAAACTAGGGTTGCAAAGGAAACCGACAAGCTGCACCAAATCGATAATCCAAGTCAAATCGAGAAAAAAAACCGACTATGATTTGGTCTGATTTGGTTTGGTGTTAGAAAAAAAAAGCAACCATAATTGGTTTGATTTGGTTTTAACTAAAAAAAGTCAAACCAAAATCAAATCAACCCGACATTACATGTATACAAGTTTTAAAAATATTTTATACATAAAAATAATTATGGTAATGGAATTTATAAATATAATTTAAACCCTTTAATAGTTCTCTCTTTTAATGTATTATTTCAAACTTGGACTTAGAACTTTTAAATGGTCAAATATGTTTTATAGCCCATAAAAGTTAGTAACTCAAATAAAGCCTAAAGCAAAATCACATTAATACTAATACTAACAAAAAAGTTAAAATTCAATTCAATACTAGAAATGACAATAGTATTGGATATTTAATTTTTTAGTTTTGCATTGATTTAGATAGTGAAAATGCATAACTCACTTTTAATATTATTTAGTCATGTAATTAATATTTAGTACTTATTAATCATACTTATTTTAACATGACTTAGTACTTTTAGATTATGTTTATTTTTATTATGGCTTATTAATTAGCAATATTTATCTTATGCAATTTGTTGAGTATTTTAGCCTAATCATGACTCTGTAGGCATATAGAGTTTATCGGATTTAAATTCAGTAAAATAAATTGGACCATTTTTTAAATCTATTTGTCCAAATAAATATTTTGGGCTAATATAATTTGAGTAGTTATATAAGTCCAATTTAATTGGAATACAAGCGAAGAGCCCACTTCATTAGACGCAAGATGGCATCTTCCTAGAGGCCCAATGTCACGTCAAATGGAAGAGCCAATAGGACCATGCCACGTGTCAAAATAACAAGGCATGCCAAGTCACATTAAAAGACTAATGAAATCGCACCACGTGTGCAAGTGACATGTTCTGGCCAATCAGATGCGGCCATGTCACACTTCAATTTGATTGGTCGGAAAGAGTTTGTTCTTATCACAACTCCTTCCTTCCACCACTATAAATAAGGGGTCTTCATAACCTAGAAAATACACCAGAAGTTATAACAAGAAGCAAGAAAGAGCCCGTGGATCAAACACTGCAAATTCCTCCACAAGTTTCAAGCAATTAAGTTCAAGCTCAAGACGAAGAACAAATCAAGTTCAAGCTCAAGAACGAAGAACAAATCAAGGTCAAGTTCAAGCAATCAAGCTAAAGCTCAAGAACAAGATCATCATTCGTGGCGACAAATACATATTCAAGATCAAGATCAAAGGCCCTTGAATTTATTTACCATTGAAAAGAAGAATCAGAGGATTCATAGAGGTTGTACACTCAAATATTCAAAATAAAATACAACGATTGTTGCAATATTTTCGGTCTTGATTTTATTTTCTCGACGTAAATTTATTGTCTATAAATTCTGGCACGCCTAGTGGGATAATATATACCTCTCATATCAACTTTTCAATCACCAAAGTTCAATAACATTGAAATGGCTTCAAAGAAAATCAACTCCGGTTCAACTTCCACCAAGGCTGCTAATTTCAGGTTCTATGTTGATGTCGAAAACGTCCTCGATATTACCTTTGGAAGCTTTCGACCAGTTACGAGGAGCAAAGCAAGCTTGTTAGGACAACAAACACCCCAAGTGCCATCCGCATCAACCCCTGTTTTCGGATCTTCATCCTCAAAAGGAGCAAGATCTTCCACAAACTCCCCTGAAGGAGGAAGCGATGTTGTTGAAAAGATAAAAAAAACTCTTGCTCTGCTTGACCTCTCCGGATCCAAGCACTCTGCTGTGAAGGAAGATGATGATGCTTCAAGTTATGTATCATCCCCACTTACACCACATAGCATGAGCCAATCAAGGATCAATATGTATGACAATCCATGTTATTCTCCATCATCCACAGCAATCATGCAAGCCATGGTGACAAACACTTCATTTGTGGAGGAGCAGTTAGCAAACTTGATGGAAGCAATCACTGGCTTGACCAAATGCATGCAAAATCAAGATAATAGAATTGACAGGCTAACAGACAGGGTGGGAATCTTGATGGAAGAAGAATCCACCCATGAACCTGGCAAACTCCTGTCACACCTCCTTTTTTCGAGTTACACCCCGGGAAGGGTATAATAAAAGGAGTTTTTCCACTTTAAGGACAATCGAAACGGGATTCGTTTTATTTAATATTCAGAGTCGCCACTTGGGATATTTATGGTGTCCCAAGTCACCGGTGTGAATCCCGAATCGAGGAAGGGTTTGACTCTGTTTAACAGTCGCGAACCAGAAATCCGGATAAGAAATTCTATTAACCCGGGAGAAGGTGTTAGGCACTCCCGAATTCCGTGGTTCTAGAACGGTCGCTTAACTGTTATATTTGGCTAAAATATTTGATTTCAACACATGTTATCCTATTTGTGCATTTTTAGAATTAATTATCGCTTTTGTCAAATTATTTTTATTTAAGCAAGTGAACGTCGTTTAAAAACGTATTTTCGGATCACGTCACATGAAATGCACCCGGATCATCGACACATTCTCATTAGACGTGGATTTGGATTTGGGTTGCATGAAATGCATACCCGTATTAGGAAAGTAATATTATTAAAAATCGCGCCTAAAGCGGATAACGTGTTATATATTTTGGGAAGACCGTAAAATTCGCTAAACGATCCTCCCGATTTCTATTTTTTTTTTATATAGCAATTATTGAGGGCCCCGCGACTATGTATTTGATTTGTTGGGCGAGGCTCATCTCATTTATATTATTAAAAGCCAATCCTAGTAAACTATATTCCTTATTTGTATTTATCCTTA
>MU777870.1:0-17125 GCA_026770625.1 Nicotiana glauca
ACACACATTCTGATTCGGGGGGAATTGAGATTAAGAGATATCCAAGAGCGAAAAACCCCAAAAAAGGCTGCATACATGACTATTTTTTGTAGAGATTAGAGAGAAAATTGCAAAACAAAAAGAGGGCACAAAATTTTGAAGGAAGTTACTGTTATATTGAAGATTGTTCAGTGATTTCCCCAAATTTTCAGTTTCTGAAGGATCTTCTAATTCTTTGTGTTAAAATGGATTGAAATGGGTGTTTAAGGATAGATTTTTTAAAGTTGTTGTGGTTTATTGTTAAAGAAGAACTGTTTTCTGCTGTTTTTCCTACTCGATTTGGGTTCTAAACTGGTTCTGTTGGTTGATTTTGTTGACTGTTACTATTTGATATTGCATCTGCCGGGCTGATCTTCTTCTTTACCTTGCCTTTGCTTTTCCAGGTACATATTCTTTAAACTATGTAATTTGATGCTCAAAGTGGAAATGAAATGAGGAAGTGGAAGTTTGCTTGGAATTTGTGATGTTCAGTCATGTTTAAACCATAGTTGCATTACTTCATTATATAAGTATTGGTTGTGATTTTGTTTAGTTGAGTGCATTTGAGAGTTATATGTTTGATTAATTCATCTTGTGTGTGTTAGATCTAGTACCTTCATGCATCAAACATCCAAGCTTATTCATGTATAGCTTGAGGTGCAATACTTTGATTTCAGGTTATTCACATGTACGCCTGTTAGTTCAAGTTTGCAAACGAATCTAAATTTATAATTAGATTTGTGATTGTTTCTATCTTTGTTTGAATTTAGGATCTGCATCTGTTATTGTTAGAACGCTGTGTGAGACCTCATGATTTGTCTGAAAGTGTTTACAGCTCAAAGAATTATCCACAAGTTGTATTCATAATAATGTACAAGCCAGTTTCTTTTAAAATAAACATTGTTGTCGAATGTTCTGCGACTGACTTCATGGGGTTTTAAATTGTTGATTGTCTTTATCTCATGTTTAATTTGAAGTTCTAAAAATCGAGGTTACATGCAGTAGTAATTGTCCATTGGTCCTTTAAATAATGATCTAAAATGATTTCATCTCTGTTGGTTCATGATTAATATTCTGCCTGTTTTTTTATCCTTACATGTGTTGCAAAGGTTCGAAATGGGGTTTGGTTCATGATATTTTGGAGATTTTGAGAATGGGCTTACCTGGAGCCCAGTGCCTCACATACCAGGCCCCTAACAATGTTGGCTAATGTGGCTTTTTATTTAATTGGGTCGTTCAGCAATCAAACGTGGGCTGCTTCGTTTTTTTACTTAAATAGTAGCATCCAATGGGTAGAAACCCAGCTCCTTAATATTTCAATAATTACTTTCTTTCAAACATTGGAGGTGAGCTGTAATTAGATAATCAATAGTCTACGGCCCTCCAAGCTTTTAGTTGAAACATCCTTTAAAAAATATAAATTGAGGTGCGCCATGCCAAAAAAAAAAAATTACAATTGCGGGGCCCTCGCTTTAGTTAATTTTGAATTGATCCTTAGATTCCAGGCGTGCCATTTAGAAAATTTCATGGTCCCTCGCAAAGTGCAAACGCGTAGTTGCTTTAGGTGCGTCATTTTAATAATTTTACCTTCTTAAAACTGGGTGCCCATTTCATATGACCCAAATCCAAATTCCAAAACATCGAATAAAAAGTGTTCCAGATTGTGGGTGCATTTCATGTGACACAATCCAACGACATGTTTTAAACGACGTTCAATATTCCTTAAAAATTAGTTAAAAGCGGTAAAAGGTTTAAAATTGTACATAGGTTCAAACTATATTAAAATTAGATAATTAAGCCGAATATAACAATTGAGTGACTGTGCTAGAACCACGGAACTCGAAAATGCCTAACACCTTCTCTCGGGTTAACAGAATTTCTTATCCGGATTTCTAGTTTGCGGACTGGTTAAACAGAGTCAAACCTTTTCCTTGATTCGGGATTCAAACTGGTGACTTGGGACACCATAAATCTCCCAAGTGGCGACTCTGAATCTTCAAATAATGAATCCCGTTTTAATTGTCCTTTAATTGCAAAAACTCCCTTTATTTATACTCCTTTCAGGGTATAGTAGAAAAAGGAGGTGTGATAACATGATTTTTCTTTACTCATTTCTGTTGTTAGCATGATTTCCTCTACTCTATTTCTACGTGTTAGCATGATTTCTTCCACTTTGTTTCTGCGTGTTAGCATGATTTTCTTCACCTTGGCTCTATATGTTAGAATAATTTTCTTTGCCTTTGTCTTGTTAATCTCTCGTGATCACCATGCTTCGAATATGTTCTGCTGAATTTTTAGCCTACTTATATCACCTTTATATGAATGTATCTGCTCATCTTCTATTTCTTTCTGCCTATATAATTGACCTTGTGTATTTGCTACTTTTGTTCATTCATCTCTATTTATATGTGGAAATATGCAGAATCATGACTCCCCGCGATTGATTCCGATTTTCCTAAACTGTTGGTAATTGAAAGATTTTCCTTCAAAGCCCTAAAATTCTACTCGTCTGTTTGAATTTACTAATTTCATTACCTTATTTACTACGGTACTTTTCTTTACTTAGTCTTTCCTTAATTGGGTCTTTCTGAATTTTATCCTATTTGACTGCTTTATGCCTACTAAACCATGGCTCCTTTCCTTATTTAATCATGCGCTGATTCTTCTTATTGCCTTATATAGTGCTGAATCTTTCCGTTTGATCTTAATTCCCTAAACTTAAGGAATACTTCCTTGATTTTCTAATTGATTGATTTTGAATTCTTAAATTAGTTTACTACTATGATTTTTACCTTATTTCACTACCTACTTTCAACTATAAATACTCTAAGTTTTTCATAAACAAGGCACGGACACTTGGCTTTCAAAACCTTTCTCTTATTTAAAATCTATATTCTCCCTTCTTCCTTGTGTTATTTTGCTACTATTAGCTGAATGCAAGCCGCGGCTAATCATCAGTGCTCTTTAGTTCCTTCATTCTGCTTACTTTTATCTTCACTAGTATGTCCTGATTAATTAAAGCCTCAACCACAACATGTTTCTCTTCTTGTTTTAGTTTCTTTTATTTCTAGCCTGCTTTTACTTGTGGTTCCATTTTGAAGTGTGTAGTTAGGCATGCAAGTATGACTACCCTCCCTTTAAATCCATGTATCCCCTTGTGTGATTCAAGCATGCATGGACAATTGATTGTTAAACTACTGTGTTCTTACCATTTTTATGAGTCTCCAACTCCCTATCCCCCTATATGTTTACATTCTCCCTGATTAGTTTGTGATTATGCCAGTTTCAATTATTCCTAAGCATGTCCAAACCAGTCCAAATACCCTTGCCAGGGTTATATGTTTGTAGTCAATGGTTGTGCATCCCCAAATCCCTATACCTCTCGTGTGACTATTGAACTCATTTGGGTTCTGTGTGGGATCCTATCGTGAGTTCTTGATTTTGTTTATCATTTCAACCCTTTCAAACAATCTCTATTACCTTACTGACTGCTTTCAAAATAGACTTTGAAGTCCAAGCTTTAATAAACTTCTTTCAACCTGTGTCCTGCACTTTCACTCTACTCTTATTTAATAAGTCCTGGCCCCTCTAGTATGTGTACTACCTTAGGATCCTCTTGAGAACCCTCTGAACTATGGCATACTGAGGCTGGCCTTTCCACACTGCACTGGTTCAATGCTTGGCTACTAAGTCTAGGTGTAAGCATTGCCCGGGGTCTTTGAGAACCTTAGGGAACTTTGATGCACCTAGACTCGGATTTTTCTATGGAAATGAGGTTTGAAAGACCATTGGAGGCTTTGGAGAACTTGGGTCTAATTGCATGCTCTCTATAGAATAGCTTCTTGATTTTTCTATTTCTTTATGTAATTCATTTATTGGCATGTAATAATTTGTAAGCAGATATTTGGGGTATTTAGTAAAAGGGTGGGTAGATGTATACTTTATGGGGTAACATGGGTAGAAATCCTACCCTTAAGATTTATTTTCAAATATGCCTGCTTCACTCAATAGAAAACATGTCCATAGGTTTTTTTATTCTTGTTGAATCTGATTGCTTTTGCATAATAAAATCATGCCTATAGTGCTCCACGTCTACTTTATTTGCATCATAATAGAGAATCATGCCAATAGGATTCCACTTCTAATTTCCTCTCCACCAACTACTAACCATCCCTATAAGGAGCTCACTTTTTAATGTCTTTTAAGGCTGTTTGCATCAGATAGAAACCATGTTTGTTAATTCTGCATTTTGTTATGTTAGAAGCCATGTTTCTAGGTTCCAAGCCATCACGTCTTAAATCAATTCAAGTATAGATACTATGCCTATAGGACCTAATCCAATTTCATTTACCATGAGTGTTTATGTATGTTTTTATGATTGCAAATCATTCACAATCAGTAATACACCTAGATATCATGTTATAGGGATTTCTATTTGCAATTATGTTTGATAATCTGATTAGGCTAATGAATCAATGTCACTATTCCTAGTTCATCTTCTTAAAATTGGTCTTATTAAGCAATGCCATTTCCTGCAACTAGTTCTTTCAAAATGGCTTTAATCTCATTAGATATCCTTTCTATAGATATTAAAGGGGTCTATTTCAAAAACTTGTCTGTTTCTGCATTAACAAGACATAGTACTGCATATAGGCAAGCTTTAGGCCATTTTCCAAAACTTGCATTTCTCTGAAGTTGTTTCTGTCATTCAACGTTTCTGATTCTAATAAGCCTTAAAAGAGGAGTCCCTATTCACCTACTAGGTTAAAAATTTTGGATTCAAAAGTGGTTTATTTTTGTATGATCGCTTAATAAATCTTGCTTTAGGACTTTGATTAATAAAGACCTTACTTGTGGTTGAGTTATCCTGCCTGTATGCTTGTTTGCGGAGGAAACTATGAGCCTTTTACTTGCTCCCATTATGTGAAAGTCTTAGATGCATTCTGACTGTCGCCTTATATTTTGTTTTGCCTTTAAAACCTTAGGGGTATGTCTAGAACTACCTATAGGTAGAGGTCCTAACTCCTTCCAGGACTATTAAGAAGGGATGGGTAGCAGCACGCAATAGGAATTAGTGACCAAACACTCGCTTTGCATGACCAATAAGGGAATGGGAAGGGTGGGTAGACATGGGATATGATGACTACGAGTTAATGTCATGTGTCTCCCCTCATTGAGGAGTGTTTAACGGACATTGCGTGGGGTGATCCTATAGGATGAACAGCCTAGAACTCCTCCTTACACCAAATCCTTTCTTTTTTTTTTACACTTTGTTTTATATAATTTGTTCAAACCTTTATTTTGCTACTTGACTTGTTCAATGAGTTTTACTACTTATTTGACTTAACTATTTGTATGGACTAATGTCTAAATATAAGTTCGATCGGGACCTACAGTTGTGGACTAAGATGGGTGCCTAACACCTTCCCCTCGAGGTTATTTCGAGCCCTTACCTAATCTCTGGTAATGCAAACCAACCCAAGAGTTAATCGCTCTAGGTATCCTAACGCACCATAATCCATTAGGTGGCGACTGTTTAAATACCCAATTCCCAAAAGGAAATGAGTTATTACACCCCACGAATGTCTAAACCTAGACTTCCTCCCCGCAAAAAGAAAAAGGGGGTACAACAACAAGCCAATCGGTCGTTTTGAGAATTAATGCCCCGATCCCCTGTTAACTGCTTCCCTCATGACTTTTTCTGCTATTGTAATTTGCCGAGATGATTCATTTTGAGTTTCGGAGTGTATTGGGACACTTAGTCTCTAAGTGAGAGCTTAAGTCTTAGAATTTGGACCGTAGTAGGAACAGTGTAAAGATGGCTCCGGAATGGAATTCCGTCTATTTTTTTAGCTCCGTTAGGTTATTTTGGGCTTAGGGGAATGTCTAAATTGTGTTTTTGAGGTCTGTAGCTTATTTAGGATTTAAATGGCGAAGGTTGAATTTTTGGAGTTTCGGGCCGATAGTGGAATTTTTGATATCGGGGTCGAAATCCAATTTTAGAAGTTTGAGTAGGTTCGTAGTGTTGAATATGACTTATGTGCAAATTTGGGTCAATTGGACATGGTTTGGTCGTGTTCGGCATTGTTTGTAGAATTTAAAAATTTCAAGTTCATTAAGTTTGGATTGGAAGGTGATTCATGATTTTAGCATTGTTTGATGTGATTTGAAAGCTCGACTACGTTTGTATGGTGTTTAAGGATCGGTTGGTACATTTGGTTGAGGTTTTGGGGGCCTCTAGTGTGTTTCGGGTGCTTAACAAATTGGTTTGGGACTTATGCCTTTGCTGAAGTTTGCTGCACCTATTGTTTTTGCGCTTGCGGAGTTTGGACCGTGGGTGCGGTGCCGCAGAAGAGAATATGGACCTTCGCAGCTGGGATTGCAGGTGTGGCTGGGGGAGAGTAGAAGTGGGCTTGCAGATGCTACTTAGTTCCTGCAGATGTGGCCCCAACCCACTTAAATGGCTTTTGCACCTGCGATGCTTCTTTCGCGGGTGCGGGACCCCAGATGCGGTCCTATGAGCGCAGAAGCAAAAATTGCTGGGCAGAAAAGCGAATTTTGAGGGTTTGAAAGTCATAACACAAAATTTAATTTGGATCTCGGTGGAAGGCGATTTTTCGAGGGAATTAGAATGAGAGATATTAGGTAACTAATCCTATCTCGATTTTGATCATATTACATTAATCTATTGTTGTATTCTTCATCTAATTAAGGAATTTGATGTTGGAAGTTTGGAAAATGGGGGAAAAGTTCACCAATCAAAAATCTGAGGTTCGAGTGTGAATTAGGCGCCGATTTTAGATGATTTTTGTGTGAGTGAATGTGTGTTTATAATTTGTGACTTTTACCCGATTTCAAGACGTGGGTCCGGGGAGGATTTTTAGGTCTTTTTCTATTTTCTTACCCAAGCTTTGATTTCATTAGCTAAATTAGTTTCTTGTAGATCTATTTATGTTATGTAATTGATTTGATTAGATTTGGGCCACTCAGAGTTGGATACTCGTGGCAAAAGCGTGATATTAGATTGATCTTGAGCTCGGTTCGAGGTAAGTGGCTTGCCTAACCTTTTGTGGGGGAACCCCTCCTTAGGATTTCGTACTATTTTTATATGAATGCCGTGTACGTGAGTTGACGAGTGCGTACATGTGTTGCTTGTTGAAAAACCCATTCATTAAGTAAATATCTATTTTATCCTTTAATTGAGCAATACTTGTATATGTAGCCATCCTGTTTAGCTTAGGAAAGCATGCTTATGTGCTTTAACTATCTTAACTGCCTACCTGGACTTTGTGAAGCATGTTTAGAGTAAAAATTAACTATCTTCTTTGATATGAAATTAATCTAAACTGTAGAATTTCTTGTTAAAACTGTTATTTGTATTGATTGAGTTGTATGTTTACTTTAGTACTACGGAACGGTATCCCGGGATATCCTCCTACACATTTATGTTTGGGACTACGGGATGGTATCCCAGGAGATCCCCTGTACTGGATGTATTTACTTTGGGACTACGGGAGACCCCCTTGCACATTTACGTTTGGGACTACGGGACGGTATCCCAGGAGTTCCCCTGTATATTTACGTTGGGGACTACGGGATGGTATCCCCTATTGCTATCTGTCACGATCCAAACCGAAGGGCTGTGATAGGCACCTGGTGCCTTACTCAACCGAGAACCAATGTAACATATATTTCTTATCATACTATCATGGGTAAATGAGCCAGAAAACCCGTCATAAGATAACAAGAATAAAACATAAGGGAATACTCAACATATGACAACCCAACATAATATACAAACTTATACATGTGACATACGGGCCTATAAGGCCGACATGACCATTTGTAAACTCAAAACATAGGACGACAAGGCCATAAAAGTATCCATACACCTACCATCTATCTACAAGCCTCTAAGTACATAAAATCATAAAGGTTGGGACAGGCCCCCGCCATACCAATCAATACATATCCAAAGCACACTGACCAAATAGGCAACTCCGGAGCAAGTGGAGTGCACGAACACCTTGCGCTGAGTTGATAGCCTACTTGGAGGACTGTCAACCTATCAATCGGGACATGCGGGCATGAAACACAACGTACCCAAGCAAAAGAGAAGTCAGTATGAATAAAGTACCAAGTATGTAAGACACGAAATCATAAACAAGAACAATAATATAAATGAGAGATAGAGGATATACAACCTATAACATTTGCGTGACTCTGGGCTCTACTGACATGAAATTCATAATACATACATATACATACACTTTTAAAGACATACGCCTCTGTGGGCATCATGATCATCATATCATACTTGGCCTCAAAGAGGAGTTGGTAAAAATGTACCTAGCCATCATAAGGCTTGGTAGAATCGTACCAGGCCATGTGGAGCTCGATAAACCCAACTGATCAGTGGTTTCACAATAGGTTCCATAACCGGCTAACTATAGTGCGGCTCGGTAGAGTAAAAAAAGATACTATATATAATGCATGATGGACTCATGGAATCACGTTCTAAACCTTTCGGAGTGACAAAAGGTCGTTGCACCTTCAACTAACATTATGGACATCCATACCATCAATATGAACCTTAATAAGATTTAAGGATCATACATACATTTTTATAATGACTTCATAAGGAAAGAAAAATATGGGTAGCCTTAGTTGCTAGGAGTACAACCGTTATGAAGTAGCGTATCGTTTACGTTCATTTCATTTTAGATCATGCCAAAAGAAAGAAGGAAGTGACTTAACATAACTTAAACATGTTAAGTCCTTAATACCTTCCAAGCAACTCTTCAAACAAGTCAACTCAATCTATCATAGTATAAGGAGATTCAAAATCAGTGCCGAGCAAAGGCTAAGTCTGTAACTTAAGCTAGTAGCTCATTTACATAAATTCAGGCAGCATCTCCCCTATAACAAGGGCCTCCTCCAATACCACATACCAACCACAACAACCAGAGAAATCCATCAACATATAAATATTAATAATGAGACAACCATATAACAACAACAAGTCACAACTACTTCACGATCAGCGGCAAGCTCCAATTGGAATCCGTATAACCCATATCACCATTTATAGAGTTCTTAAATTAACTTAGAAGTATCATTAACATAATAATGAAGTAATTCATCAATGATTCCATCCTTATATCATATATTTATAACAAAGGAAACAATCCTCAACTCCAACTATCTTCAATTAGTAACTTTATTCACTAGTTCATGTCTACTCCATCTATTTAACTTAATCAACAGCAAGATAACCCTAAGCACATGCAAGAAAATAATATACATACCTCATATAGTAACTTCAAGTTGAAATCCAAGTTATATTCAGATTACAACAACCCTCAATGGAAATACAACACCATACAAGTGACTTAAGCTAATCCATGTATTATCTTGTAGTTTATCATCCTAACAACTTAACCAACATACAAGAAAACTTAAGCACAATTAGTAGGATATTATACTCACCTTAGCCAATAGCAACAACTTGGAATTTTAGCCAAACACAGCCCACAACAATCCTCAATGACAACATCCTCAAAGAGGTGTTGTTCTTCACTAGAACTAAGTTTTGATGTTGAAATATGGTGTAATCACTATGGAATCACTCCAAACCCTTGTGGTATCTATTTAGAAGGGTTAGGAGAAGTTTTTATACGAATTTTAGCTGAAAATGAGTTAATAGGTGACCAAATCATTTATAAAGTGAAGTAGGTCGACCACCGCCTAAGTGGGTCCCATCGGGAGCTACTTGCGCGATCTTGCAAACACGCGAATATATCTCTGATCCAATATCATATCGACAAACGGTTTAATGTGTTAGAAACTATACTCGTAGATATTCAATTTGGTAGGTAGATCGCCCCATAATTCCAAGTAAGTTTGGAGAAAAGCTCAGCTAAATTTGGCCTAATTATCAGCAAATTTATGAATGTAATTTGTGATGACCTTTGCCAACTATTGTTACACAACTTGATTGCCTTCAAAATGTAGAAAATGACTATAATACGACTAAAATATGCTGAAGGTTTCAGGTTCTGGTGCAATCATACCTGTGAAGGATTTGGCCGCAGGTGCTAGGCCATAGAAGTGGTCTATCGATCGTAGGTGCGGATGAGGGCTGGGCTAGGGAGAGTCTGTATATGCAAAAGGGTATCTGCATATGCGTACTAGTGGTTGTAGAAGTAGGCTAGGCTAGACTTTTGGAGGAGCACAAATTCAAGGGAATTCCGCATCTGCGAGTCCGCAGATACGGATGTGTGAGAGCATAAGCGGGATTCGGACGGACACTGGTTGTTCGCACATTTAGATGGTTGGTCGCAGAAGTTGTTCTACAGGTGCGTGAGGGACTTAAGTGATTAATGTATAAGCAGAACTTTGACCGTAAAAGTAGCATCACAGGTGCGACCATATGGACCGCATATGCAAGAATCGATGGGTAGATCATAAAAAGCGAGGGTTTGGTCATTTTTCTCATTTTCTCATTTTGGAGCTTGGTTGGAGGCAATTTTTGAGAGGCGTTTACAATAAAGGAGGTGAGTAAAGATTATTCTATTTTGTTGTTAGATATTGATTATTACACCTAGATTGTGTAAATTTGAAGTGAAATTTGGGGGGGTTTAGGCTATCATATTAGAGAGTGAGTTTTGATGATTTGAGGGTCGAATTATGGATGAAATTAGATAAAATTCGTATGTTTGGACTCGTAATTGAATTAGTTTTCAAAAAACTTCAAATTTTTTTGGGTACTAGGGTGTGAACCTTGGGTTGATTTCTTGTGTTGACTTTGCATATTTGATTCAAGATTTTGCTATATCTTTTGGAATTGTTCCTAGATGTTATTGATTGTATTAAGTTGTTTTGGCTAGATTCGAGTCGCTCGGAGGATGATTCGCGTTGCAAGGGTTTTTTAGAGTATTGATTCACGTGATTTTAGGTAAGTAATACATCTAAACTTGGATTTGAGGTTATTTAACCTGAGAAGTACGTTATACAAAAATTATTGAGGTGACGTATGCTCTAGGTGATGGGCATGGGTACGTGCACTGTTGTGTTCATGATTTGAGGATTCTTTTAGACTACTATGGGATTGGTTGACTATTATGCCTCGTTATTTTCGTGTTTCTAAACCTATATATTTATTTGAGTTCTGATTCATGTCAGAAACCATGTCTAGGTTATGTACTATTTGCCTGAGACTCGATAGAGCTATTCTTGTTGTTTCTAAGATATTTTCCATATTTTCACACTTGGTCTCAGTCATGATGCTACACCCGTGTTTGATATATCTGTCTCAGTACTTTCCCATTTGATTCCTCATATGTGTAACATCATTGACTTGAGTGCTGGGAGATGTGGTTACCTGAGACTTGATTAATTGATGACTGAGCTTGGTCAATAGAGCCGATCTGGTATTGATTTTTAGGTGATGCATACGCCAGACTCATATCGAGCTAAGTGTTATTGATTTTGGGTGGCGCGTGCACCAGGCCTCCTTGTTGGGCTATATAATTCTGATTAGTGCTTGGGCAGGACCCACCCCTCCAGAGTCTGATATGCCAGTAGTGGGCACAATGTTTTATATACGTGCTTGATGATGGGCAGATATGTCAGGCACCCGTATAGTGCTCAACGTAATTGTTCTTGACGAATCCACTGTATTATTATTGATTTGACATGTAGGCATAGAGATGTACTTTTCTCATGCTAACTGATAAATAAAATGTTTTATCCATGTTGGGCTTTAACTGTCATAAATAGAAAGCATGCCCAAATTCCTGATATGTGAACGAGTTAAACGTGATATTATTAATCTACATGCTTACACTATTTTCCTTGATATCCTGAGCTATTATTAGTTATTAACATTGATTAATGACTATTTTCTTTTGATCTTATCACTGCTTTCAACCCAAGGTTAGATTTGTTACTTGTTAAGTACATGGGGTCGGTTGTACTCGTACTATACTCTGCATTTTGTATGCAGATCCAGGTACTTCCGGACGTGGTGATATCTAGAGTTATATTGCTACCTGCTTTTGGGAGACTACGAGGTAGCTACTATACAACCCACAGACTTTGAAATTCTCTTTCCTTATTTCTATTTTTAGTGTTCTACTATTCAGACAGTTGTATCAAAGGATTTGGCCTGTATTTTGATATTCAGTAGTGCTCATGTACTCGTTTACATCATATCACTAGGATGGTGGTAGTAGTATTCTAGCTATTTTCATCAAATATTTCATGATAATTCCCGTTATTGAGTTACTAAACCATGTTCATTCAAGTTCATAGCTATTATGTGACTGTTGGCTTGCCTAGCAAGTAGTGTTAGGCATCATCGTGGCTCCAGTAGGAGTTGAGTCATGGCATTAAGGATGTTTACGTTATTCATTCCTTTAAAATGTAACTCAAAGCATGTCTAAGTATGTTCCTAAGTCTCTATTGAGCCATATGAGAAAAATGTTAATGTTCATAATGCAATGTTATATGCATTTTAATTTACCATCGAACTACAATCGGCTGGGTAGTTATGCATATTTATTTATCATCGATGTACCACCGATCGGGGAGTTATGCGTTTACCATCGAGCTATGGCCGATTGGGCAGTTGCTTATTTACCATCGAGTTAGGATCGGTTCTGTAGTCATGTATTTACCATCGTGCTACGGCCAGTCGGGCAGTTGCAACAGATCAGTTGGGCAGTCATGTTGCGATATGGATAATAGTCCCAAAGAGAGGAATCAAATATATAAGTATAATTAGTATGCATATCATGGCCCTCTGTGGCACTTTAGAGGTTTAGGTTGATTCTTATATCTCTCTCATTGATGTTGACTTATTGTTATATTTCAGTTCTACCTTACATACTCGGTACATTATTCATATTGATGTCCTTTTTGTTATGGACGCGGCATTCATGCCTGCAGGTGTAGGTAATCTGCTTGATGAGCCCTTATAGTAGACGAGGTTAGCATTCAACGAAGGATCGTAAGACTCCACTTCATTCGGACTGCAACCAAGTTTATAAATCATCATATAAGAGTTTTGTTATAGACTTATGGGTAAGCCGGGGACTTGTCCCGACAATGTTTTTATGTTAAATACTCTTAGGGGCTTTATAGATATAGGTTCATTATGTACAATATGTTAGAGGGCTTGAAGGCTCATGTATATTCATATTTTGAGTACGATGGCTCGTTGATACAATGATTTCCCACTTATACTTATACATTACGAGTTGCGGCCATATTGGTTCATGATAGTTACAAAAAGAATGAGATCTATCAAGTCGGCCTATGTATGTTCTAGTTTTTGTCAAATAATCATGAGTTATAGAGTGGTTCATTCAGGCCAGTACGACACTGGGTACCATCCACGCCTCCCCAGGTTTGGGGTCATGACACGGAGCCAGATAATAATTTTCTAAGCGCTGGCAATTGATATGTTCTTAGTGAGGGGCTTATGCCCGACACCCATACAGTGCCGAGTGTGTGCATGTGTATGATGATTCAGGGGCATTTTTTCAGGCAGCGTGAGTGTCTGGAGAGTATGATAGAGGGTTTACTTGTTCCAGACACTTTAAATATGCTGAGATTTTTATACTGTATGATTAAATTATAATGATGTTGATTTTAGCATGTATACTTGTCATAGAGGCATAAAGTTGTATTTTCCTCATGCTAATTGGTACATGATGTCTCTATTGGTGTTTAGAGCTTCGAATCATAGTTTAATTTGATAAATGCATGTTTAAGTGATTTATGTGAAAAAATTGATGCCTTGGTTGATGTACTTGAAAAGCATGTTAATTTTTTCTCTTAATGTGATAATGTTAAACATGATATTACTTGAGTTTTTTTCCTTTTGCCATTATCATGATGTTATTATCATCATATTTCATGTTGGCTTTCCAAAAAATCTATGTTAGGCACCATCACGATCCTGGTGGAATTTTGGATCATTACAAGTTGGTATCAGAGCACTAGGTTGCTTGGTATAACGAATCATGACAAAGTGTGGTAGAGTCATGCGGATCTATAAGGAGACATCTGTACTTATGTTTGAGAGGCTACAGGGTTGTTAGGAAAAAATATATTTCTTTCAGTCTATATTGTGCAGATTTGGTTATCCCTAATTTTGAATATTTTCTTTTCTATTCTATCGTAAATGGTGAGGATAGTTCTTCCGGTATAGTTGAGAAGGCACCACTAACCCAGGCCAGGGTCGCAAGAGGACGGGGTTGAGGGAGAGGCATGGGTGGATCACGCGCTACAGCTAGGGGCCCCGCTCAAGTAGCTGATGTGGAGCCACCACTAGCTCCTATTTGAGGAGTAGATTCCTGACTATGTTGAGCTGGTGAGACCAACTCAGGTTCCCCAGGGTTTACTTGCTACACAAGTTATCTAAGATTCTTTGGTCCGTATGGTTGGTTTGTTCGAGGGTTTGGCTCAGGCCGGCACATTTCCTACTATACCAACTACTTCCCAAGAAGGGGGTGTAGCGCAAACTCCGAACACTTGTACCCAAACCAGATGTACTATAGCTATCAGACCCACTGAGTATTACAAGTTGGTGGAATTCAGCATATTGTCGTACAACTCGGGGATAAGCCCGGATGTCAGCAGATGAGGAGAAGAGGCTGGATAAGTTCACAAATTTTAATCTTTCTCACTTCAGCCGTACCCCTTAAAAGGACACCCCAAGAGTTCTTGGATTGTTGTCACGAGATTCTGCGCAATTTGGGACTAGTTGAGTCCAATGGAGTTAACTTCACCACCTTCCAGATGTAGGGCCTAGCCAAGAGGTGGTGACAAATCTATAAGCTGGGCAATCCAGCAAAATCACATTCTTTTACTTGGGTTTAGTTCTTTAGGTCCTTTTTGGAAAAGTTTGTGCCCCTCGCTAGGAGAGAGAGGTGTTGAGAAGGCTGTTTGAGTATCTTTATATGGTCAGATGTCTGTTACTGAGTATGAGATGAGGTTTATAGATTTTTCCTGTCAAGCTACTATTTTGATTCCATTGTAGAAAAAGGGAGTGAGGAGATTCATTAATGGTCTTCACCATAGTATTTACCCTGCTATGGCTAGAGAGGCAGAGAGCGGGACTTTATTTTACAAGTCTTTAGAGATTGTGCATCATATTTAGCGCATCTATAGTGAGACAAGAGAGATGATATTGGGTAGGGACAAGAGGTTCCAACATTAAAGTAGCTTCAGTGGTGTTTCCTCTGGAGGTCGAGGTCGAGGTCGATTTGGGAGAGGCCATTCTGGTAGGCCAGCTTATTCATATACCAACAACCAGTCTAGGAGCTACTGTGCAATCATCATTCAGTGCACTTCTAGCAAAGAGTTCTCATTGCACTCCATCTATTCAGGGTTATAGGTACCAGAAGCTTTTTATGGATATTCTGGTTCACGGGGTCCGACTTAGGGCCCCCCAGTCATTTTCAATTTGAGGTTTCTAAGAGTGTGGGGATTTGGTACATGTCAGGAAATACTTCCCCTATATTCACTATCCACTCAGCCAACTCGGGGTGGAGGTCATCCAGGACGTGTCCATTCTATAGGGAGAGCTCAATATAGTGGAGGTTAGGCTAGATGCTATGCGTTTCCAAGGAGGATCAAGGTTGTCGCTTCTGATGATGTTATTACAGGTATTGTTTTCGTGTGCCATAAAGATGCTTCGGTATTGTTTGATTCGGGTTGTACTTATTCATGTGTATGTTCATACTTTGTTTCTTTTCTGGATATGCCACTTGATTCTCTTACTAACCATGTTCATGCATCTATACTGGTTGCGAATTCTATTATGGTGGATCAAGTTTTTCAGTATTGTATGGTCGCTATATGTGATTTTGAGATATGGTAGACCTTGATGTGATCTTGGTTGTGGATTAGTTGACTTCATACCATCATATTCTTGATTGTTATGCTAAAACTATGATGTTGGTTGTGTCGTGGTTGCCGAGGTAGGAATGGAACCGTTCTCTTGAATGCTTCTGGTAGATGGATGGTTGAGAAGAGAGTTTTGGTGTATCTAGATTTTGTCAAAGATGTTAGTGCTGATACTCCTACTATTGAATCAGTTCCGATAGTAAAGGAGTATCTATATGTGTTTTTTATAGACCTATCGAACATGCCACGCGGTAGGGATATTGATTTCGGTATTGATTTCGAATCCCAAGCACTCAACCTATCTCTATTCCACTGTATCGCATAGATCCTACTGAGTTGAAGGAATTGAAGGGGAAACTACAAGAGTTGCGGGATAAGGGGTTCATCAGGCTTAGTGCATCATCTTGGGGTACGCCGATATTGTTTGTAAAGAAGAGGGATAGGTCTATGAGAATGTGTAGTAACTACAAGCAGTTGAACAAGGTTACCATCAAGAATAAATATCCACGACCATACATTGATGACTTATTTGATCAGCTTTACAGAGCTAGGGTGTTCTCAAAGATTGACTTGAGGTGGGAGTTTCACTAGTAGAAGATTAGATCTTCAGATATCCCGAAGACGGGTTTTAGTACTCGTTATTGCCATTATGACTTTTTTTTATGTCTTTTTGTTTGACTAATGTCCTAGCAACTTTCATGCATTTGATAAACAATGTGTTCCAGCCTTATCAGGATTTTTTTGTCATTATGTTAATTGATGTCACGTCCCAAATTTGGGGAGGTGAGACCGGCACCCGGTGCCTCACTTGACCGAGAGTACTAACTTGAGACCGAGGGGCTCTGAACATACAATGTGGTGCTTCGGCTGGCAAGGCTACAACACAGGACAATTTGTGAAATAAAATATAATACTGAACGGAGAATAGGTCAATTGAACATCTATATAAAGATGGGCCAGCAAGATCATCATAATTTCTACAGTTGACAAACCAAAAGAATATACATACAAGGAAACAAGGCAAACATATCGCACTGACTGACATGATATGTCTACTAGCCTCTATTGATAGATGTACTGTAGTGGAAACAGGGACCCGACCTACCCACTAATATATATATATATATATATATATATATATATATATATATATATATATATATATATATATATATATATATATATATAT
>MU777870.1:17528-41667 GCA_026770625.1 Nicotiana glauca
CACATATATATATATATATATATATATATATATATATATATATATATATATATATATATATATATATATATATATATATTGGATCGGGTTGCACGCCGCAA
This sequence comes from Nicotiana glauca, assembly GCA_026770625.1. Classification (NCBI taxonomy): domain Eukaryota; kingdom Viridiplantae; phylum Streptophyta; class Magnoliopsida; order Solanales; family Solanaceae; genus Nicotiana; species Nicotiana glauca. The sequence continues at coordinate 17,630 of MU777870.1, forward strand.
CGAATATTAAAATGATATTCGGAATCGGGTTGCATGCCACAACGGATAGTGATATGATATTTGGTATCGGGTTGTACGCCACAACGGTATGGATATTTTATATGGGATCGGGTTACACACGGCAACGGTATTGGTATGTATATGTATAGATCGGGTTGCGCGCCATAACAGAGAAGTTATATTATGACTAATCTTGACTGTTGGTTTCGTGTCCGGGGTATTGTGAATTTGAGCATATATGATATTTTGGGGCCTTTTGTTATGTATTTTTTTTTGTTTTGGTTTTCATGCTAATCGTTGTTTCTCTATTCTGCTGTTGTTTTTAACTATACTCATATGAGTTTATAGTGAGTGCCTAATTATAGTCTCGCCACTTCATCGTCGAGGTTAGGCTCGGTACTTACAAAGTGTATGGAGTCGATTGTACTTATACTATACTTTTGCACCTCTTGTACAGATTCTGGTATTTTTTTCCAATAGCGTTTAGTGGAGGCTTGCTCGAAATGTCATTTAACTAAAAACGTGAGGGAGAGTTGCACGACGTTTGCATGCCTTGTATTTATTTTGGACCGTGTTTGTATCATTTTTTGCAGCTCATGTACTTGAGATACCAGTTTATGAATGTAGACTGGACCGTAACAGTGATGGTTTTAGATTAATATGTTATGAGTATTTTAGACTTATATTCTTAATCATTTGCTTTTAGATTGTGAAAAATTGATTAAGTAATTAACTAGAATTGGCTTGCCTAGCAAACAGATGTTAGACGCCATTATGATCCGGTGATTGGAATTTCAGGTCATGACATGTTGACTTGCCTAGCAAGTGGGTGTTAGGCGTCATCACAACCCCGTGGCTGAAATTTTGGGTCGTGACACAATCAAATAAAAGCAACTAATTATTCCCCGAGCCAAAACAAAAAAAATAAAAAAAGAGAAAACAAATTAAATACGAGAAACATTTTCGTTCAAAATTATATATGGATGAAATAAGCGGTTGACACGTTTAAACAGTAGCAAATTAGAACTTTCCAGTTGGTATAGAAAAAACTAAAACAAATTCTCATCCACTAGTAGCAAAGGAGAGAAGGAACGATTTTTGTGGAGGCAAATTATTCTGTAATTAATCAGTTACTTATTTAACAAAGAAAAAAATGTTAAAAACAAAAGGCCCCTATATATAAAACCAACAAAGCCGCTAAAGTCGTAGGATTACAACTTTCTGATTCAAGCATTTTCACAACATCTACAAATAAATAGACAACTCTTTCCCATTTCCCAATTTCGAGCTTATCGCTCCTTTTACTTGTTATTATTCTATCACAAATCAAATCACAAACTATCCTATTCGATTGCAAGGCATCGATCGCTCTAGACCGATGCCTGAAATCGAAGAATTTTCCGGGGCTATGGCCCCTTCACAGAGTTGCCTATTTGGTAAATATGAGCTCGGAAAGTTACTTGGCTGTGGTGCATTTGCCAAAGTGTACCACGCTAGAGATATTAGAAATGGCCAAAGCGTTGCAGTCAAAGTTATCAACAAGAAGAGAATTGCCAACCCGACTTTGATGACAAACGTCAAACGTGAAATCTCTATTATGCGTCGATTAAGTCACCCCCATATAGTCAAACTATTCGAAGTTCTTGCGACAAAAACAAAGATCTATTTCATCATGGAGTTTGTCAAAGGAGGTGAATTATTCAGCAAAATTTCCAAGCTGGGTCGGTTGAGCGAAGATCTGAGCCGCAAATATTTCCAGCAACTCATATCAGCCGTACGATATTGTCATTCTCGTGGGGTGTACCATCGTGATTTAAAACCAGAAAATCTCCTGGTTGACGAAAATGGTGACCTCAAAGTATCCGATTTTGGACTCAGTGCCTTGACGGACCAAGTACAACAAAATGGACTTTTATACACGCTTTGTGGAACGCCAGCATACGTAGCACCAGAGATTCTAACAAAAAAAGGATATGATGGAGAAAAAGTGGATATTTGGTCATGTGGTATCATTCTCTTCGTCTTAAACGCTGGTTACCTTCCATTCAACGATCCAAACCTAATGGTCATGTACAAAAAGATTTACAAAGGCGAGTTTCGATGTCCTAAATGGATGTCAACCGATCTCAAACGGTTTTTATCTCGTCTTTTAGATACTAATCCAATGAAAAGAATTTCAATTGAGGAAATCATTAAAGATCCCTGGTTCAGAAAAAGTCTTAAACGTACTAAATTTTTCCATGAGGATATTAATGCTGAGTCTAGCAAGGTTGCAAATGAGGAGCAGTTGGAAGATGATATTAAGAAAACATCAATGAACGCGTTCGATTTAATTTCATTTTCGTCAGGATTGAACCTTTCGGGACTATTCAACGAGTCAGGTAATCCGATGGAAAATTCAGAAAAGGCAGTGGTGGAAGGGATACCGGAGAAAATAATGGAGAGAGTGGAGGAGGAGTTGGCAAAGAAGGAGAATAATATTAAAGTGAAGAGGAAGAAAGAATGGGGAATGGAGATCAAAGTGCAAAATGGTAAATTCACCATGTCTCTTGATGTTTACAGTTTAACAGATCGTTTGACAGTTGTGGAAGTTGAAAGAACAGATGGAGATGCTGCGTTGTATAGAGAGTTATGGAGGAATAAAATTAAGCCGGTAATACTAGGTCAAGTACCGGTTTCCGGTAGCTAAATTTCACCGCCGGCAATTGGCTCAAAGAAAAATATACGTTAGTGTGCGTTGTATATTACAAAAATATGACACGGCATATGGGAAGGTTAATAAATTCCCATAATGCTAGTTAATACATTAATTTTTTTTTTTTGTCTTCTATATGTGGTTGGGAAGTCTCATCAACCAAGGAATAATAATACGGCATTAATAATGCCTTTCTTTGTTTTTCCTTCTTTTTCGCTGTACGTGTCCCTCTTGATTGATTTAAGTTGAAGTTTGGTAGGTGATCCACTAATAAATTTTGATTTAAACCACAAAGTTAACTGATGGTAGCTGCCTATTTAATAAAGCATGTCCGTTAGGGCGGCTTATCGAGCGGATTAGACTGTTATTTATTCATAACAGTTTGGTTTATCGGTTATCGGCTTTTAAATATATTAATTCGCTAATCACCCGATAAGATATCAGGCGAATTGGTATCGATTTAGCTTTTATCGGGCGATTTATCGATCTAATTCAATCTATATTGCACATGACTCAATTTACCAAATTTAGCTAGGGTCCAAAATTTGCTTCGTCGTGCTTCAAGTATGCTGATGTTCGTCAAAGAAAGAGATTTCTTGCTCTTGTTTTATAAGTGCTCCAATTTTCTTTAGATGTCACTCTAATTTCTAAACAATCCAAGAACACCTGCCGAAATGTGTGCGCACTGACCCTTTTTTTTATATATGCAAGCAAACCTGCAGATGTATGTATTAAACTGAATTTAACAGCAAATTCTACTCGTTAAACTATCTCTTGTTTGTCAAGTTTTGGTACTTCCACTACACCTAATGGAGGTGGTAAGAATTAGTGAAGCAATCAAGTAAATTATTTTTGGTTTGATAGGATTGAAAATTATGCGCGACGCAAGCAATTAAAATTTGTCTAATAGTAAATTAGTAATACAGAATCGAGATAGAGTACTGAAAGTGGAAGAAGAGTTTTTGATTATTTAATATATATATATGGATAAAAATAAAATTTATATGTATATATATATTCTTAACGGGTTAACGGATTATCCGTTAAGAAAATTGAATAATCCGCCCCCAAACCGATAAGTCGTTAATAATAAAAATTCAACACATTCCCCCACCGTTAAACCGTTAACCCGATACTAATAAACCAGTAAGCTTTGGTTTCGATTCGGTTTTGAACACCCCTAATGTCCGTTGCTTCTGTAGTTTAAAAGAAATCGTTACACAAATGGTCGTCTATTTGCTTTTTCTAGTCGATATACATAAATTACAAATTAATTATATATAATTATACAAACACACACACACATATATATAACTGACTATTTTTAAATTAAAAAATTAAGTGAACGGTTATTTGGATTAATTTTTTTAAAAAGAAACAAGAAAAAAAAAAAGAGAAAAAAGAGGGAGTACATTGCAAGTCCTACCTGTTTAATTAGAAACATTAAATAGGATGTCATGTCATCATCAAGATTGGAGTATTAAAATTTGATAGTGCTATCTACTTTTTTAAAGATAAAAACGAACGGAGTTGAAACTTGAAAGTGAATGTCTTGGTGTCTCTTGGAATGATAATTGTCCAGAACAGCAAATTTCATTACACAGAATGGATGCGGGCCGGCCAGCTGTGTTAGCACCCAGCTTCCCAATAAAGTTTCCAGCAAATCAAAGCAAACTTCCTCCCCCCCCCTAATTCTTATACTTTTTTCGTGCACTTTTATTTGTTCACTTTTCTAAACACTCTTAAAATAGAGAAAAATATTTTATTTTTCATGTTTTTCTTTTAGTATTAATTACTCATTCTAAATTATTTTTCAATTTCATTAAAGACCATATACTAATTAATATGAGTATTATGATAAATTATGTATTTTATTTATTATTTTTTAAAGGGCGTAAAAAGTCAAAATGTGACAAGTAAAAGTGAACGGAGAATTAGTAAAGAGGATACACATTTCAGATAAAAATTAACAGTTTTTCTTTTGTTGGTCAGAATTTTAGGAAGTACCCTCTACAACAAGAAAGTGCATCAGCATGCACAAAGCGTGGTTGGATCGATATTATGTACTCTCTCCGTTCACTTTTATTTGGCATGAATACTAAAAATAGATTTTTATTTTTACTTGTAACTTTACGCATATCAAGAGAGAACAACAACAACAACCTAGTATAATCTCACAAGTGGGGTCTGGAGAGCGTAATATGCGCAGACCTTACCCCTACCCCGAGAGACAGTGAGGCTGTTTCCAGGAGACCCTCGGCTCCTGGAAACATTCCTGTTATTTATACATATCAAGAGAAGACAAAAGAAAATTCATGTTATACCCACAATATTTATTACTCATTTCAAATTATTTTCTCAAATCTAATTAATATGGGTATCATGGTAAATTATACACTTCATTTATTATTTCTTAAAGGCCGTAAAAAGTCAAAAAATGACAAGTAAAAGTGAACGGAGCGAGTATGATATATAAACAACACTTACCTTAACACAATCAACGTCTTTTGAGTTGTGTCACATACTCTAGTAATTTTAAACTAATACTTAACTGTTAGCTCGCAGGTGCGGAATGCCTGGGCAGAAATAGGCTAGATCGAGGGTATTATTTCATTTACCATTTTTTGAGTTAGAGAGCTCGGTTTGGATGATTTTGGAGGGGATTTTCACAATTTGGATTGGGGAAAGTATTTTGTATCGAATTTGTCCATTATACTTGTTTCCATCTTTGTTTTTATCATTTAATTAGTGATTTGAATTTGAGAAATTGAGGATTTTAGCAAAAACTTTCCTAAAGTATAAAATGAGGATTTGAAGGTCGATTTGAAGTCGGAATCGAATGATTTTTGTATGGTTGGACTCGTATCGGAATAGACGTTCGAAGTTTGTGGGTTTGGTCAAGTTCCAAGGTGCGGGCTTAGGGTTGACTCTTTGAGTTGATATTTTAACTTTCATTAAAGATTGAATCTTTATTATCCGAAATTGCTTCCTTTGGCATTTATTTATGATACGTATTAAGTTATTTTGGCTAAATTCGATCCGTTCAGAGTTGGATTTGCGCGGGAAAGGCTTATTAGTGTATTGATTTAGCTTGTTTGAGATAACTATCTTGTCTAACTTTGTGTGGGGGAAACCACCCCTTAGAATTTGGATTTTTTGTACTATTCGGATTATGTGGAAGACGTGTACATGAGGTGACGAGCATGTACACGAACTTATATATTATATTTGACCGATTTAAGTTCATAGGTTACTTATAAGCACTTAATTGTAGTTATTATTATTTGTTCTATCTTTCATTATTTATTTTATGATCACATGTTTAATTAAATTGTCATTACATGCTCTAGTTTCCATCGTCAAGTTACTCTTATGTCCATTTACTGGTATTAGTTGTAACATACCATTTCTTTGATTGTTGAGGTATTCTCATACATTTAGACTTAGTCACTATTTTGTGATATGTCTTTCATTGTTAAGCTTATGTCATATACTTGAATTGAAAGTTGTTGTTTGATGATATATCTTTTCTTGTTGAGTTGTTTCTCATTCCTTTTGTTGCTATTGAGATTCTTTTACATTTTGTGATTGAGCCTTGGGTTATATATTGTGGTGACGTGTTGATTTTGGAAATATTGAGGCATATGGGCTCGTGTAAGTTAATTATTATGTTGTGATATAAGAAATATTGTGATTATGACTTGTAAAATATAAATATGAGGTGTGGTACCTCGGTATTATTCTTGTTGTATATTCTATGTTGGAAAGGCTTGATGATTTGAATAATTATTGTTCTTGTTCCCTTATTTCTTCCCATTAGTGTTTTGATTGTAATTGGTTACTTGTTGTCTTATCACATGTACTCTTTGTTTGATTTATTTCCATTGTTAGACCTGTATTGATAAATTACTTTATTATCCTTTAATTTCCTTTCTCTTTCGTGATTAGATAATTTAATATTTTGTTCACTACCCTACCGAGGTTAGGCTCAATACTTACTGGGTATTGTTGTGGTATACTCATTCTATGCTTCTGCACTTTTTTGTACAGATCCAGATACTTCTGCTCGTGTCGGACGCTAGTGATTTGGACTAGCTATTCCGGAGACTTCAACGTATACCTATTTGATGCCCCTAGGCCTCGGAGTCACCTTCTACCCCTGCCTTTTTTATTGTTTATTTTTGCATCAACCTGTGTTGTATTTTGAGACTTCTAATGTACTTCTTAGAGCTTATGACTCAGTTTCACCGGTTTTGGGAGATATTTGATAGTTGTACCGTATGGTCTTTACCCTGATAATTTAACAGTTTAATTTGATATCTAGGTTGTTATTTCTGCTAATTCTCAATGTAAGTTAGGTTTACCTAGTCTTAGAGAGTAGATGCCATCCCGGCATCCTAAGGTGGGAATTTGAGGTCGTGACACTATCATTGTCTTGTGTTGTGACTAAGTTTTGAAGATCGGAAAAACTAAATTTTTTGATCTTCATTAAAGTTGTAGATATATGTCTTAGGGTTCCAAAGAGTCTTGAATCGCCCCATATCCTTTTTACAAAGAGTTATGCTCAAAATACTAATAGTAGTACATGGGGGTTTTGTAAAATAGAAAATCCGGGCAGCACTTGCCTTATAATTTATCGCCTCTTTTCGGATAAATACAAGCAAAACCAAGTTTTGGAGAATGAAAAAAAAAGTTATATAGCTATGAAATAGGTTTCCAGAAAAGTTTGTCTCACTTAAAACAAAGTTCTATACAAGGAGATATGATGAAGACACTAACAGTTGTCTAGTATAAAAACGTGTTTAGTAACTTACCACAAAATAGAGAAGCACCTTGTGGTTTAACAAGAACAATACTTGATGGTTGGCTTATTTGAAGAACCTGGAGGTTTTGGTGTAATATTTCTAAAGATAATAAGAATAGAGGATTGGGGTTTACTTTGTCCTGAAGGAATGAAATAAGAGGTGCTTGTGAAAAGTTGTGTCTAAAAGAGATATATATTACTTAGATAAGGATCAAGAATTGGGCTGACCCAAAATACTTCCTATTATATTTCTTACTAATGTAACAAAAATGATAACAAGGGTGTTCTACATACCAAAACTACGTTAATGTCACGACCCAAATTTTCCATCCTTGGGAGTCGTGATGGTACCTACTAATGTGATCTAGGCAAGCCAACCTTTAGTTCAATTACTTCATTAACCAATTATTATTTTTTAACAATTATAAAAGCGAATACATGATAACAACGGAAATCTAAATTCAAGCGGAAGACAACGAGAAAATATATGAAAACTATATCTAATACAAATACATAATCCTTAACCACCCAAAATCTGGCGTCACAGTGTCACAGACGGTCTAAGAGTTACTACATACAAAGTATGAAGAAATAACAATACCCTATTCTGGAATATAAGGGAAATGAAACGGGAATAGTAGGTAGAAGAAGACGCCAAGGCCTGCAGGACTACGTCGGGTCGCCTGATGAGCAAGAATGAGCAATCCGACCGCGGTCTAAAGTCTACAACATTGGGGTCTACACAAAACAGTATAGAGTGTATTATCAACACAACCGACCCCATGTGTTGGTAAGTACCTAGTCTAACCTCAGCGAAATAGTGATGAGGCTAGGACCAGACTACCAAATAAACCTGTGCAATTATATAATATACAGCAAAAAGTAAAGCAGAAATAAACAAGTAAGGATGGGAGGGGAAAACATGCTTCGGGGAATGACATGTAGAAATAGAATATCAAGAGAACTATAAAGGAATCAAAATTCAACAACTAACAAAAATGAGGAAAACAAAGCCAGATTTTACTTTCTTTTCACATCTTGTTGCAGGCGTGCAACCTGATCCCATTTTCTGTATCGCAAGGCAAGCGTGCCACCCGCTCCCATTTTATTATACCTCATGGTAGGCGTACCACCCGCTCCCATTTTATTATATCTCGTGGTAGGCGTACCACCCGCTCTCATTTCATTATATCTCGTGGTAGGCGTACCACTCGCTCCCATTTTATTATATCTCGTGGTAGGTGTACCACCCGCTCCTATTTCATTATACCTCATGGTAGGCGTACCACCCGCTCCCATTTCATTTGTCTTGTGGTAGGCGTACCACCCGCTCCCATATAATATTGTTGCATCGTGCAACCCGATTCATATATAATATTGTTGCGGCGTGCAATCCGATCCATATGTAATATTATTACGGCATGCAATCCGATCCATATATAATATTATTAATTATAACGAGAGTCGACAAGGAATCAAAAGGTCTACACTATCCCGGTAAGGGAAAAATAGTTATAACCAAACTTGTTACAACACCTAACTACCTCAGCTATACCCAAACTTGTTACAACACCTAACTACCTCAGCTATACCCAAACTTGTTACAACACCTAATTATCTCAATTATGCCCAAACTTCTTACAACACCTACCTACCTCAGCTATACCCAAACTTGTTCCAATATCTAACTACCTCAGCTATAAACATAATCATTACCTAACACAAAGAATCATCAACCTAAGTATCCGTAATATCAATTAAGAACACTATGCAATGGAACCACAACTCAACAATAACCCGGCAAGAGGGCAACATAATGATCTCTTCTCTTTCTCGCTTTTACTTCACAATTCACTTCACAACTCGAGCCACTGCTCTAGAGGTTCAATTATCACTTATACTTTCATTATTCGTTATACAACTGGAGCCAACGCTCCTCAACGTTCATATGGCACAATTTTTTCCACAACTTTATATAGCAACCAGAAATTTTCACCAAGGCATGAATAATACCACAAAGTCATAAAAATCACAATATAAGACCCACGGTCATGCTCGACAACAATGTATAGATACTCGTCACCATGCCTATACGTTGTACTCAACAAGAAAACAAATAGCAAATAGGACACACTTCTAATCCCTCAAGCTAAGGTTAGATCAAACACTTACCTCGAACTTCCACGGCCAACTCAATCCTCAAAAGCCGCCTTTCCTTTCGAATTAGTCTCCAACACAATCGTATCTATGCATAATTGATTTAATAACATCAATAATTCTAAACAATCCAATTCAAATGCTAATTTATAGCCTTTTAATCATTCTTCCCAAAAATCCAAAAATCCAAAAATCGACCCTGGGCCCCCTTGGTCAAAACACGAGGTTCGGACCAAAATCAAATTACCCATTCACCCACGAGCCCAAATATATAATTATTTCTAGAATTCGACCCCAAAATGAGGTCTAAATCACAATTAATCAAAAAGCTCTAACTCTACCCCAAATCCATAATTTTCTACCATTAATCTCATATTTTAGGCCTAGATATCTAATGGGTGTTAATAGAAATTGAAGAAAATGAGTCTAAGATTACATACCTATGAATTTGTGGTGAAATCCTCTTTCAAAAATCTCCCAATTTGGAGTTTGGAAGAAAAAGTTATGAAAATTATGAAGACTCCCGTTTTGCTTTTATTTTAAAATCACTGAACAGGCCTTCATCGCGTTCACGATAGGCTTGTCGCGTTCGCGATGAGTCCAGCTTTGGTGAACTTCGCGTTCGCGACATCAGACCCGCGTTTGCGAAGCTTTGGTCCCTCGAGCCTTCGCGTTCACGATCCAGTGGTTGCATTCGCAATGCACAACTGGTGACCCCTCCCCTCAACCTTACGCGTTCGTGAGTGGAAGGGACGCGTTCGCGAAGGGTCTTCCCCTCTCAGCTTCGCGTTCGCGAAGAAGAAAATGGCTCCTGGGATTTTTGCCTTACGCGTTCGCGAGTGGGTCCACGCGAACGCGAAGGGTAAAATCTCTGGGCACTAACAGCAGAAATCTGCAACTTTTCTCAAGTTCAAAACTTCCCGAAACACATCCAAAATACTCCCGAGCTCTCGGGACTCCTAACCAAACACACGTACTAACTCAACAACATCATACGAATTTATTGTGCGATCAAATCGCCAAAATAACCTCAATAACAATGAATCAAATCTCAAAATCAAGAACTTTTCTCAAACTTCATCAAGTATCAAATTTAGCAATTTAGGTACGAATCACATCAAACGGTGTCCGTTTTTCACCAAATTTTATAGAAATGACTTAAACCATATATAAGACATGTACCGGGTGCCAGAACCAAAATACAGGCCCGATACCAACAAATTCTAATCAAATTTCATTTCAATTTTCCTTAAAAATTTCAGAAAAATAATTTCCTTTAAAAATTCATTTCTCGGGCTCGAGCTCGAGACCTCGAAATTCAATTTAGGGCATACACCCCAAGTCCCATATTTTCCTAAGGACCCTCCGGGACCGTCGAATCACGGGTCCGGATCCGTTTACCCAAAATATTGACCGAAGTTAAATTAACTCATATTATAATAAAAAATTATCCTTTTTCACAAATTTTCATATTTAAGCTTTTCGGCTACGTGACTGGATGCGCACGCAAATTGAAGCAAGGCTAAAAGAGGTTTTCATGGTCTCGAAAACACATAATTATATTTAAAAACAAGTGATGACTTTTTGGGTCATCACAGTTAACTCCTTATAAATATGACCAGTAAAATAAGCAATTTTCAAATATCGTCAAATTATAGTTTAGGAAGTACGAAGTTAAATCTATCCTCATTATATAGATATATGGTCAATTGAGAATTTAAATATTAGTCTAAAAACTTAGGTGTATTACAACTCTCTCCCCCTTAAATAAATTTTGTCCTATAATTTACCTTATATTAGTCCCAAAACAAATGTGGATATCGAACTCGCATATCCTCTTCTCGCTCCCAAATAGCCTCCTTGCCAGAATGATTTCTCCAAAGGACACGCGCTAAGATTTGGATTGGTTGTTCTTTATATGTTAAATCAGGATTGATCTCAATAGATTCAACAGGAAGGACATGAGATGGATCTGAGCAGAATCTTCTAAGCATAAAAACATAGAAGACATTGTGGATCTTGTCTAACTCTAGTGGAAGAGCTAGTTTATATGCAACTGGGCCAACTTTTTCTAGCACTTCATAAGGTCCAATAAATTGATGACTAAGTTTCTCTTTTTGACCGAATCTCATCTTCTTCCATGGAGAAATCTTTAAAAATACCTTATCCCCCACTTGATGCTCAGTTTCATGCCTCTTAAGATTAGCATAAGACTTTTATCTATCTAAAGCAATTTTTAGGTGATACTTGATGATTTTTACCTTATCTTCAGTTTGTTTCATGATCTCAGGATCCATCAATTTCCTTTCACCAACCTCGTTCCAATAAAGAGCAGTTCTACATTTTCTCCTATATAAAGCTTCATAAGGAGGCATCCATGTACTTGATTGGTAGATACTTTTTGTAAACAAATTCTATCAAGTCTAAGTGTTTGTCCTAACTACCTTCAAACTCAATAATACAGGCTCGAAACATATCTTCCAAGATTTGTATTACCCTCTCGGATTGGCCGTCTGTCTGAGGATGGAAAGAAGTACTAAAATTCAACCTAGTACCCAAATCTTCTTGCAAAGTTGTTCTAGCATCTAGATGTAAACCTTAGGTCTCGTCCAGATACAATAGAACATGAACCCCGTGTAGCCTCACAATCTCATTACCGTACAATTCTGCTAAATGTTCAAGTGTGTAGTTCAGTCTGATTGCCAAGAAATAAGCACTCTTGGTTAGCCTATCAACTATAACCAAAATTGCATCATAATTTCTTTGAATTCATGGAAGCCAAGAAACAAAGTCCATCGTTATTGTGTTCCTTTTCCACTATGGTATGGACAAGGGTTGTAGCAAAGTAGTCGGGACTTGATGCTCAGCCTTTATTTGTTCACAAATCAAGCATTTAGAGATAAACTCTGTGATGTCTTTCTTCATTCCATTCCACCAGTAGTTTTCTTAGATGGGTTGGTACATTTTAGTGCCTTCAGGATGCATTGCATATAGTGAAGTATGTGCTTTACTCATAATTTCTTTTCAATTTGTCATCTGTACGAACACATAACCTATTTTGATAAAATACAACACCATCTTCCCTCAAATTAAAACCAAGCTTTTCTCCATTTCAAACTTCTTTGATCAGTTTCACAAGCTTCTCATCCAATTTTTGTGCTTCTTTTACCCGTTCAAGTAGAAATGGATTGACTTGCAAACTTGCAACAATAGAACCATTAGCTTTAAATGCAAGATGAAAATCTATGGCTCTTAATTCAAGAAACAAAGGCAAAGGACTTAGAGATAAACTGGTAAATGATTTGCGACTTAGAGCATCGGCAACAACATTAGCTTTACCCGGATGATAGTCAATTGTGTGGTCATAATCTTTGATAAGCTCAAGCCATCTACACTGTCTCAAATGTAACTCTTTTTGTGTACCCTAGTACTTCAAACTCTTGTGATTAGTGAATATATGATACTTTTCTCCATACAAGTAATGTCTCCAATTTTTCAAAGAAACACTATGGAAGCAAGCTCAAGGTTATGAGTAGGATAATTCAATTTATGTGGTTTTAATTTTCAAGAGGCATACACAACCACTTTCCCTTTTTGTACCAGAACACAACCCAAACCATGATGATAAGCATCACTATCTATCATATATTCTTTTCCTTCAGTTAGTAGAGTAAGTATATGAGCTTTAGTCAATAAAGATTTGAGCTTTTCAAAGCTCTCTTGACATTTGTCATCCCACGCGAACTTGATGTCCTTCCTAAAAAAATTAGTCAAAGGAGCGGATATATGGAGAAGCATTTGACAAACCTTTAACAGTATCCCGCTAAGGCCAAGAAACTTCTTATTTCAGTTGGAATTTTAGGCGGTTTCCATTCAACAATAGCTTGAATCTTACTAGGATCAACTTCCACACCTTCTCTGACACAACATGCCCTAGAAAAGAAACTTCACTAAGACAAAATTCATCTTTGGAAAGTTTGGCATAGAGATTTTTCTCCTCCAAAATTTGCAAAACAATGCAAAGATATTTATCATGATCTTCACTATTTTTGGAATATACTAAAGTATCATCAATAAATACCACCACAAATTGATTAAGATAAGGCTTGAATACACGATTCATTAAATCCATGAACACCGCAGGAGCATCACCAAAACTTCATGATGACCATAACGAGTTCTAAAAGCAATTTTAGGAACATCTTGCTGACTTACTCACACTTGGTAATACCCAGACCTCAAGTCAATTCCACCTAACGACTCCCCAATAGCAGGAAAAATACATTCTTCTTTACTAGCATCATGCTTAATCTCATCATCACATTTTCTTGAACAATAAGACCTTGAATCTCCACTCTCCAAATATAGTGAGTAAAATGCCAAGCATTCATTTGCTATATATGCTTATGCTATTGAACCTTCTGGGCATGCACGATTACGAACATATGATTTTAACGTACCCAAGTACTTATAAAATAAAGTAATATCATTAGTTTGATATTAAAATATTTTACTACTAAAGATATATAATAAAGATTAAGTGATTCTTCATACCTCTCAATTGGATACATCCACCGATAATGTACTAGTCCTACCTGTCTAGCCTCAGTTTTCAAGTGAATAACCAAGTGTACCAACAGTAAAGAATCCTGGAGAAAGAGTTTCTTCATAGTAGACAATGTTTCTAGAATTTTTTCTTCAAGTAGCTTTAACTCATCTAGTTTTAGCTCTTTGCTACAAAGAACACGAAAGAATGTGCATAGTTCAATCAGAACTGAGCTGACTCTTTTATCTATTGATCTCTGAAAGGCAAGAGGAAGAAGAAGTCTTGCATTATAACATGGCAGTCATGAGTTCTTAGCCCAGATATCTTTCGTTTGCAAATGCAACATAAGATATTAGACGCATAGACATGTGGAAACTTGGCATTTTGTAGTACTTCATAAAATAACTCATTTTCTTTCGGAGACATTGTGAAGAAAGTAGAGGAAGATATGCTCTCCCATTAGCTCGATATTGAGGCCATAAGCTTGGTCTTATTTTCATCTCATTCAAGTCCAATCGAGCTTCTAAGTTATCTTTAGATTTTTTACCAAGATCCAATAGTGTATAAATTAAGTTATCACACATATTTTTTTCTATATGCATTATATCAATATTATGGTGCACCAAGTTCGACTCCCAATTAGGAAGATCTAAAAAAAATGCTCCTCTTTTTCATGTGTTTTTCTTACCCCTTTACTAGATTGGCCAAGAGTAAATTTTATATCTTTAACTTGATTCAAAACTAGTGACCTAGATACTACACAAGGTGCAGGTCTTGTTTCTTTAGTCTCATCAAATTATTTGGCATCATTCCAATATTTATGTCCCAACTTCTAGAAGCGTCGATGCCCCATGTAACAAAACCTTTTTCCATGTCTGAGCCTTCTAGATTGAGTGTTTATGTTACAAGAAGGGCATGCAAATCGAACATAAGTCCACCATCCAGAGAGAGTACCATATGCTGAAAAATCATTTATAGTCCATATAAGAGTTGCTCGCATTTGAAATATCTCCTTAGTAGAGGCATCGTATGTTTCTACCCTGCCATCCCATAATTCATTTAATTCTTCTATTAAAGGTTGCAAAAAGACATCAATATTATTGCAAGGTGCTTTCATTCGAGGAATAAGTAAGGACAGAATGAAGAACTCTTGCTTCATGCACATCCATGGTAGAAGATTGTATGGCATTAAAATTGTTGGCCATGTACTATGAACAGTTTGCAATGTACCAAATGGATTAAAACCATCAGAAGCTAATCCTAGGTGGACATTGCGAGGATCTCCAGCAAATTCAGGATATTTACTATCAAAACCTTTCCAAGCTTCAGAATCTCCAGGTTGTCGTAGAACTCCGTCTTTGTTGCGCTCTTCATGATGCCATCACATTGCTCTAGAAGTTTTTGAAGACTTAAACAATCTCTGTAGCCTTGGCTTTAAAGAAAAATACCTTAGGACCTTGGCTGGAATTTTTTTAACATTATTTTTCCATCTAGAAGCCCCATAAATTTTGCATTCATTGACATCCTTATTAGCAAACGCTTTCCTAAAAAGCATGCAATCGTTGGGACAAGCATGGATCTTTTCATACTTTAAGCCCAAGCCCTCAACTATCTTTTTAGTCTCGTAGAAAAAAGAAGGCAATGTTTCCCCGTCAGGCAATGCATCCTTCAATAATCCAAGCAAAGCATGAAAAGATTCATTTGCCCATTTAAACATGCATTTTGTACGTTAGATATGCAGCAAAAAGGATAGTTTGCTAAACTTCTTACAATCGAGATATAGTTATTCATTTGCCTCCTTCATAAGCCGTTCAAACTTATCCACCTCTGTTTGAGGTTGATTTATAGATGGATGAGCAGTATTTTTGTGCATGTTTGGTTCTATCTAACCCATTTCACTAACGTCTCTCCACGAACTGTGTAAAGCCTCCAAATACATCATATATCATTCCACTCATATCATCGCCCCTTAAAGTTGACTGGTTGCAATTAGTTACTTGAGTATTATTTGATTCCATTAGAGACCCCCCATGACAAAAACTAAGTATGCCGGCACAATACTATTAACCACAAGATGATCATATGTTGTAGCCCAATTTATTTGATGGATAAACACACATTCTATACAAGGACATAGAATTTTTTTCTCCATCTTGTTTTCAAAAAAAGGCATGGTTTATAAAATCCTCTACTCCGTCCAAGTATCCTTTACTAACTCAGTCACAATACATTCATCTTTTATTTCTAGGAATGTCCATAATGTTCAAGATATTCTTTTCTTTTCTGCAGTTATTGTAAGAGCTAAAAATACATTTGTAAAAAGGGATAAATTCTTAGTAAATTAAGAAATGAGGAAGAAGCAGACACGATAAGAGATAATTGAGGTTGATTCTGTCATGAATAATTTAATTAGAAGGATTTTTATTAAAATAAAACTTATGTTCTCTTACTTCTTGATGGGCTTAAGGTCTTTTAATCTATATTTTGATGATCTAACAAAGTTTCTGTATGGAACCAGATAAAATACCATGAATGATAGTAAAGTGTCAGGGGGTAACATATGGGAAACATGTGTAAGTAAGGGCATAAAGTCAAGGGGAACCTGTGGTCTCCTGATATTCAATCTGGTTCTCTGAACTCTAACTCCTTATTGTCAATGCTAAGTTTGTCATCATAAAAAGGGGGAAATTGATAGGATTGATAGGTTTTCAATATATTTTCATTGTGTTTTGATGATCTAAAAAACTTAATGTCAAGAACCAGATATGGAACCTGACTCACTTGGATTACACTGCATCTAACGGATTCCAGGCAAATGTGAACTTGCTACAGTTTTAAGAGGTAGGAACCCATACAAGGACCTGATACTCATGTATGTTCCTCACGGCAGTACAAAGTCAATTGGACACAGCTAGAAATGAAGATTATGCCGCACTACATTGTTTCCAGCGCCCATTCATTATCTGACCAACTCAAGTGCTCAGATCACTTTAAGTGATCATTCTCAAGGTGTACCTACAATGAGTCTATACAATGCATCATTCAAGTTACTCAACTCAAGATCTGGGCGGTGTGCACAAGAACCAGATCAGGAACCTGATCCCTTGGTACTTCTCTGACAGAAGTCTAAGTCAACTATACAGTTGGAACGCAACTGAGTGACTGATCGTAACTGTACAAAGAGGAACACAACAGGGACCTGGTCCCTTAGGGTTCTCTGACAGAAGTACAAGTCAACTACAGTTGGAAAGCAATTGCAGAAAGTGACTAACTGCAACAGTGCAAGAGACAGCGCAGCAGTCACTTCCCATTGAGATTGGACATCACTAAGGATGTCTTGTGTAGTATAAACCATATGCAAGGTACAAGTTTCAGGTTCCAACGCTTGCAAACTCATAAAAGTAAAATATTCTCTCAAGTATTCAAGAACCTCTCTCAAGAACAAAGCTGCTGCAAACTCAAGGACCTGATCCAAGATCGAAGATATTTTAAGTCCTTAGGTTTGTAGAGTCTTTGTAATTTGTTGTTCATTGTAACTCCTATCCAGCTTTCTTAGAAGAATTGATTAGGTTGAGTCATAAGAAAAATCCTTTGTAACCGTAACGTGACAAAGTGGCTTGTGGGGGAAACATCACAAGTTAGTCAAAGCTTTTGTAACCGTAGTGTGACAAAGTGGCTTGTGGTGGAAATACCACAAGTTAATCAAATTCTTTGTAACTAGGATAGTTATAGAGTGGCTTGTGATGAGAGCATTACAAGTTAGTTAAAGTCTTTGCAATATAGTTATTGTAAAGTGGCTTGTAATAGGGAGATTGCAAGTTAGTGAAGTTAAAAGTCTATAGGTGTAGGTCGTGATTTTTTTATCCCCCTGTGTGGGATTTTTCCACGTAAAAATCCACGGCCTTATTTACATTCAACTTTACTTGCATTCACTGTAGAACCCGATAAAGGACCAGGTACTCTGCTATTTGGTAGATTCACACAAACTTAACAATGTACCAAACTGATAAAGGACCAGATCCCTATACAGTTTGGTTCATCAGTACATTCAGAGGAAACACATAGAGAACTCAGTTCTCTATACAGTCTGGTGGACGCACAGTCTCTAACAAGTGGTATCAGAGCAGGTTCTTCCTATCAGGATAACACCTAGGAAGAATCCTCATGGCTGCTCCACCAACTCTTAATAGGAGAAAACCAAAGAATGAAAAGTACTGGGTACTTAAAGCTGCTAACAATGATTTGAGTGAGGAAGATAGTTATATGGCTTACTTAACCAAAAGGTTTCAGAAGATGGTCAGAAGAGATGGAGAAGTTCTAGAAAGGGACAACTCTGACAGATCAAAGAACAATGATCTTTGTTACAAGTCCGGAAAGGCTGGACACTTGTGAAAAATTGTCCTCTCTTGAAGCAAGAATTCTCCAAGAACTTCAAGAGAAAAAAGCCAGCTGAATATGACTCAACCTTTACGTTTATGGTACAACCAGATGATAATGAAGAAGAAGACAACAAAGAGGCAAATTTCAGGGATGTTCAAAGAAATCTGAAATCCTATTCTCCAAGAAAACTCATGTCTTTAGCTAACGTATTAATCAATGCCTTTCATAGTTTTGTGGAGGATAAAGATTCTTTGACCTTAGAATTAGAAGAATCTGAACAAACTAGAGACAACTTACTAGCTGTAGTTACTGACCATAAGAGAACCATCGAAACTTTCAGAAAAAAAAGAATGATCTTTTGGCATAAATTACAGACATAAGGAAATCAATAGTGAAACCTAAGATTAAGTCAAAACCTGAAAATTCTGGAAAAGAAAAGGAGAGAGCCAGTGAGGAACACATTAGGCTTGAAAATGAATTGAAAGCTGCTAGAAATAGGATATGTGGTGAACTCGAGAAAAATAGGCAACTTCAAGCTGAATTAAAGAGAGTAAAAGTGATCTTGAGGGGCCGCTCACAAGAAACAAATGTTGCCTGCATGGACTAGAAAAGCCCTTATCCATCCCTTCTATCATAACAAGGGACCCAATCTAGTTTGAGTTCCTAAATCTAACCCATAATTTAGATGTGCTGGGAACAGTGGGAGGAAGCGTACTGCAATTGATCATGGACAGTAGATGCTCAAAGCACATGACTAGAAATACAATGGATTTTCTCTCACTGAAAGCCCTGCAAGGAAGTGATGTACCTTTTGGAAAATGGAAAGAAGGGGTACATTCTAGGTATGGGGAAGAAAACAAGGTAGAAGTTTGTAACAAAGCTGGTGATATGAGCTTCTTGAATGCAGTTGACAATGATTCGAAGACCTGGCATAACGGATTGGGGGGATACAAGTGTCTCACTTCTGGACATATTGATGAAGAAGGACCTGGTCCATGGTCTGTCAAATTCAAAGTTCAAAGAACACGGAGCATGCAATTCCTATGGGAATACTGAGCAGGAGTGAAAATAGATGCATGATCAGACCTCTCCTGAACAGAACACCCTATGAGTTTCTCAATGGAAGAAAACCAAAGACAACTCATCTGAGAATCTTGGGATGAAAATGCTATGTTCTCAACAACGAGAAGGACCAGCTTGGGAAGTGTGATGCAAAAAGCGATGAAGGAATCCTTCTGGGATACTCCCCTCAAAGCAAAGAAAGTCTACAACAAAATAGCACACTGTGTGGAAGGGAGTGTTCATGTGCTATTCAACGAGACATCCTCCTCTAAAAAGGGGGAAACAGTGATGATTAAGATAATGAACCACTTTTGGTCCCTGGGAAAAATCCAAAATTATTCCCAAATTATTATTTTTGGCAAATAACGTATTTTATTCTCATATTTACAACAAAATATAATTAATATAATTTTTACACATTTTTATAAATTTATTCGGAATTTCTAAAGCTTAATTGCATGAAATTGCAATTATAGCCTATTTTATAATTAACCGCGTTTTATAATTATAAAATTTTCCTAATATTTTTAGATTATTTTTTATATATTATTAATCAGTTCAATGTTCTTAATTTACTTTTATATTACTTTTAGCTATTTTTATTAAATAAAATGGGAAAAAGTGGCTATTTAAAACTTGACCCTATTTCTTTCCAATTTCAGCCTTAATTACACCCAATTCAAACCCCAATTTCAACCCCTTAAGTGACGACCCAATTTTAATTTCAACCCGCCCCAAACTCGTTTGATCTAACCCGTCTGCTTCCCCTTTTTAAATCTTGGCCGTTGATTGTTTTAATCAACGACCCTCGTTCCTTCTTTTTAATTCCACCCACACCCCTAACTCTAATTCATTATTCACAAACAGCCGCCCCTGAATTCCCTCATCTCTCAAACTCTCTCTAACACCACTCGAAACCCTAGCCGCCTACCGTCTTCTCCAACCAGATCCACCCGCATCCATGGCTTCCCAGGGCCATGGATGGCATGTGCTCTCTTCCCTTCACTCCCAAACCACGATTATTCAAGGTTCTTCGAGGTTAGATCTTCAATAGTCTCGTTCAGGTCCTGCGCCAACCTGAGTTCCTTTGATTTCTCCGGCTCTGTTCCGGCATGTTCGAGCTTTGGCAAGGCTTAGCCATGGCCCAGATCTGTTTGAAGACCAGATCTTTCCAGGCCTTCTCATTTCTAGGGTTTTTGAGAAACCCTAAATTGCCTGTTCGAGGTTCTTTCTTCCCTTGTTTTCTTAGATCTGTAACTAATCTATGTTCTACTCGAGGTTCTGATGTTTTTCCCCAATTTTCTTTCTTAAAAATTAGTCTGTCAAATTTTAGGGTTTTCAAAAATCTTAAAAGCGTTTCTTCTTCTTCTTCTTTTCTTTATGTGAATCTGTGTGTTCATGCCATGGCTTATGTATTTTCATTTGTTCTTATGTTTCGCCGCTAATACGCATGTTTCTCTACCTTTGTTCTATTACTGCTTCTACTGATTTTGTCTACGAGTATGCTTTACATGTTTATCTTGCATGTCCTTCTACTGTTTCTCCTACTGAGATTGTTTGCCTTCACTGGATTCATTTGGGTTCTAAACGTGTTTCTTTTACTGTTTCCTAAATTCCATGACATCTCTCCTCTCTTCTGAACCTATTTGAGTTCTGAGCTTTCTCTTAAACTTGTTCTTTACAATTTTGGCACTCTACTGCTCCTAATTTGCTACGTGTGTTTGCGTGTTTCCTCAGGGAACTCTGAAAGAGTTCCCTAAGCTTATTGTAAAGGCTTGGCTTCTCTCTTCTATATCCTACTCGGATTGAAACCCTAGGGTTTGGGTCTTTGCAAGTTTGACTCTAGGGTTCTGCTCTAAAAGACCCTGGGTTCTCGAACTCATGTAGAGTTTACAATCAATTTGGAATTTCCTATTTATAATTTGAAACCTCTTATGACCGTCTCTTTTGTTTGATACTAGCATGCTTATATACGAGGGTTTTTCTTCTGAATTGATTCTGTTAGCTTGTGATTGATTTCAATCTCCTTTTACTAAGGCTTGATTGATTTTGTTACTGATTTTTACAACTTAACCTCTTTCCCCCTTTTCCTGACTAAGTTCATTCAAAGACTTTTAAATTTCTGGCTGTTTGATTACTGTATTTTCCTTATTCTCTCAAAACCGTGTACTATAGGCTTCTTACCTTAAATAGACTATATGAACTTAACCCTATTATGCTACTCTGAAAAGGTTTTCATTATTTTCCTTTCCTTAATTACTCATCCCCGTTTGAAATCAAATCCCTTTGACTAAGGGAGATCCTATTTGATTGACTGAAATTTTATTTCCTTGCCTTTTTGTTTACTCGTTTTTGCACTATAAAAAGAGACAACCTTTTCAGTTCTCACACAGTTCTTTCTGCACCTCTGCAATACACTTCACACTTCAGAAGAATTACACACACTCGACACAGACACCTCTGTCTTTGAAATATACTATACTCTCTCTACTATTACTCTCTACCTTCTCTACTACTACTGAGCACTCTGCTCCTTTCTCTCCTACTGTCTGAATATTTCTGGAGTTCCTCTGAATTCCCAAGTGCTTGCTGAAATTTGAGTTGCTCTTGTTAATTCTTTCTGGCTATTTATTTGCTGTTGTTTCTCTGCTGTACTAGAACTGAAAAACTGGTATGTATTTCTAATTTAAATAACACCCTCCTATTATGTGTTTACTTTTCCTCTTCTACACCTCTTTCACTATGTGTTTATTTATGCTTCCTGCACTATGCAATTACATTCAAGTCTGTTATGCCCTTTCTTTATGATTTGCACCTTCAGTCTGCTATGCTCTCCTGTCTCTCTTTAATATGTTTTCATGCAAATCCCTTCCCTCTATTCCCTTTTGCATGTTAGTACTGTTCTGAATCATGGCAGCATCTTATATTACTGTCCATGATCTAGAACCAGACTCTCCTGAGTCTCTACTCAAATGCTTTCACATTCCCTCTCCCCTTTATGTGTTGAGTTTTAACTTGGGTCTGGTAGTGTCCTAATCACCACTCAGACCCTAAGTTGACTCCCCAGGGTCCGCGCCTCTTTGTTTGACCTAAGAAAGGGATCAGGGGTGTGCCAGCCTATGCCATGGCTGGGCATGACCACCCTCTGCTATGGTTACTCTCTCACTTTGCACTCATTCCTAGTTTCCTAAGTTCTACCCCCTTTGGTAAGCCATGCTTTAGGACCCTAGAGTTCCCTCTGAACTTGGATGCCTAAGGGCTGGTAATTCCACACTTGCACTATTCTGTTAAAGTATTTATTATTCAGAGTGTAAGCATTGCCTGGGGTCTTGGAAGCTCCTTAGAACTTTGAAACACTCTGAGTAAGAGAGGTCCTTGGAATCTGGAATCCGGATTTAGTGAAACACATGCTATTGGATGTTAAAGATTGCATTAGCCAATTTGGATCTAGCTGTAGGTTGTGATGTATTTTTTGTTACCTTCTTTCTTCTGATTTTGTAATAACCTTGTAAAAAGAACTCGGGAAAATATTAGTAAAGGGTGTGGGAGGGNCTTAATTTACTTTTATATTACTTTTAGCTATTTTTATTAAATAAAATGGGAAAAAGTGGCTATTTAAAACTTGACCCTATTTCTTTCCAATTTCAGCCTTAATTACACCCAATTCAAACCCCAATTTCAACCCCTTAAGTGACGACCCAATTTTAATTTCAACCCGCCCCAAACTCGTTTGATCTAACCCGTCTGCTTCCCCTTTTTAAATCTTGGCCGTTGATTGTTTTAATCAACGACCCTCGTTCCTTCTTTTTAATTCCACCCACACCCCTAACTCTAATTCATTATTCACAAACAGCCGCCCCTGAATTCCCTCATCTCTCAAACTCTCTCTAACACCACTCGAAACCCTAGCCGCCTACCGTCTTCTCCAACCAGATCCACCCGCATCCATGGCTTCCCAGGGCCATGGATGGCATGTGCTCTCTTCCCTTCACTCCCAAACCACGATTATTCAAGGTTCTTCGAGGTTAGATCTTCAATAGTCTCGTTCAGGTCCTGCGCCAACCTGAGTTCCTTTGATTTCTCCGGCTCTGTTCCGGCATGTTCGAGCTTTGGCAAGGCTTAGCCATGGCCCAGATCTGTTTGAAGACCAGATCTTTCCAGGCCTTCTCATTTCTAGGGTTTTTGAGAAACCCTAAATTGCCTGTTCGAGGTTCTTTCTTCCCTTGTTTTCTTAGATCTGTAACTAATCTATGTTCTACTCGAGGTTCTGATGTTTTTCCCCAATTTTCTTTCTTAAAAATTAGTCTGTCCAATTTTGGGGTTTTCAAAAATCTTAAAAGCGTTTCTTCTTCTTCTTCTTCTTTTCTTTATGTGAATCTGTGTGTTCATGCCAT
>MU777870.1:41784-72815 GCA_026770625.1 Nicotiana glauca
TTTCTAAACGTGTTTCTTTTACTGTATCCTAAATTCCATGACATCTCTCCTCTCTTCTGAACCTATTTAAGTTCTGAGCTTTCTCTTAAACTTGTTCTTTACAATTTTGGCACTCTACTGCTCCTAATTTGCTATGTATGTTTACGTGTTTCCTCAGGGAACTATGAAAGAGTTCCCTAAGCTTATTGTAAAGGCTTGCCTTCTCTCTTCTATATCCTACTCGGATTGAAACCCTAGGGTTTGGGTCTTTGCAAGTTTGACTCTAGGGTTCTGCTCTAAAAGACCCTGGGCTCTCGAACTCATGCAGAGTTTACAATCAATTTGGAATTTCCTATTTATAATTTGAAACCTCTTATGACCGTCTCTTTTGTTTGATACTAGCATGCTTATATACGAGGGTTTTTCTTCTGAATTGATTCTGTTAGCTTGTGATTGATTTCAATCTCCTTTTACTAAGGCTTGATTGATTTTGTTACTGATTTTTACAACTTAACCTCTTTCCCCCTTTTCCTGACTAAGTTCATTCAAAGACTTTTAAATTTCCGGCTGTTTGATTACTGTATTTTCCTTATTCTCTCAAAACCGTGTACTATAGGCTTCTTACCTTAAATAGACTATATGAACTTACCCCTATTATGCTACTCTGAAAAGGTTTTCATTATTTTCCTTTCCTTAATTACTCATTCCCGTTTGAAATCAAATCCCTTTGACTAAGGGAGATCCTATTTGATTGACTGAAATTTTATTTCCTTGCCTTTTTGTTTACTCGTTTTTGCACTATAAAAAGAGACAACCTTTTCAGTTCTCACACAGTTCTTTCTGCACCTCTGCAATACACTTCACACTTCAGAAGAATTACACACACTCGACACAGACACCTCTGTCTTTGAAATATACTATACTCTCTCTACTATTACTCTCTACCTTCTCTACTACTACTGAGCACTCTGCTCCTTTCTCTCCTACTGTCTGAATATTTCTGGAGTTCCTCTGAATTCCCAAGTGCCTGCAGAAATTTGAGTTGCTCTTGTTAATTCTTTCTGGCTATTTATTTACTGTTATTTCTCTGTTGTACTAGAACTGAAAAACTGGTATGTATTTCTAATTTAAATAACACCCTCCTATTATGTGNCGTATGTTTACGTGTTTCCTCAGGGAACTATGAAAGAGTTCCCTAAGCTTATTGTAAAGGCTTTCCTTCTCTCTTCTATATCCTACTCGGATTAAAACCCTAGGGTTTGGGTCTTTGCAAGTTTGACTCTAGGGTTCTGCTCTAAAAGACCCTGGGCTCTCGAACTCATGCAGAGTTTACAATCAATTTGGAATTTCCTATTTATAATTTGAAACCTCTTATGACCGTCTCTTTTGTTTTATACTAGCATGCTTATATACGAGGGTTTTCTTCTGAATTGATTCTGTTAGCTTGTGATTGATTTCAATCTCCTTTTACTAAGGCTTGATTGATTTTGTTACTGATTTTTACAACTTAACCTCTTTCCCCCTTTTCCTGACTAAGTTCATTCAAAGACTTTTAAATTTCCGGCTGTTTGATTACTGTATTTTCCTTATTCTCTCAAAACCGTGTACTATAGGCTTCTTACCTTAAATAGACTATATGAACTTACCCCTATTATGCTACTCTGAAAAGGTTTTCATTATTTTCCTTTCCTTAATTACTCATCCCCGTTTGAAATCAAATCCCTTTGACTAAGGGAGATCCTATTTGATTGACTGAAATTTTATTTCCTTGCCTTTTTGTT
Organism: Nicotiana glauca; assembly: GCA_026770625.1. Classification (NCBI taxonomy): domain Eukaryota; kingdom Viridiplantae; phylum Streptophyta; class Magnoliopsida; order Solanales; family Solanaceae; genus Nicotiana; species Nicotiana glauca. The sequence goes on from MU777870.1 coordinate 43,545, forward strand.
TACTCGTTTTTGCACTATAAAAAGAGACAACCTTTTCAGTTCTCACACAGTTCTTTCTGCACCTATGCAATACACTTCACACTTCAGAAGAATTACACACACTCGACACAGACACCTCTGTCTTTGAAATATACTATACTCTCTCTACTATTACTCTCTACCTTCTCTACTACTACTGAGCACTCCGCTCCTTTCTCTCCTACTGTCTGAATATTTCTGGAGTTCCTCTGAATTCCCAAGTGCCTGCAGAAATTTGAGTTGCTCTTGTTAATTCTTTCTGGCTATTTATTTACTGTTATTTCTCTGTTGTACTAGAACTGAAAAACTGGTATGTATTTCTAATTTAAATAACACCCTCCTATTATGTGTTTACTTTTCCTCTTCTATACCTCTTTCACTGTGTGTTTATTTATGCTTCATGCACTATGCAATTACATTCAAATTTTTTATGCCCTTTCTTTATGATTTGCACCTTCAGTATGTTATGCTCTCATGTCTCTCTTTAATATGTTTTCATGCAAATCCCTTCCCTCTATTCCCTTTTGCATGTTAGTACTGTTCTGAATCATGGCAGCATCTTATATTACTGTCCATGATCTAGAACCAGACTCTCCTGAGTCTCTACTCAAATGCTTTCCCATTCCCTCTCCCCTTTATGTGTTGAGCTTTAACTTGGGTCTGGTAGTGTCCTAATCACCACTCAGACCCTAAGTTTGACTCTCCAGAGTCTGCTCCTATTTGTTTGACCTAAGCAAGGGGATCAGGGGTGTGCCAGCCTATGCCATGGCTGGGCATGACCACCCTCTGCTATGGTTCCTCTCTCACTTTGCACTCATTCCTAGTTTCCTAAGTTCTACCCCCTTTGGTAAGCCATGCTTTGGGACCCTAGAGTTCCCTCTGAACTTGGATGCCTGAGGGCTGGTAATTCCACATTTGCACTATTCTGTTACAATATTTATTATTCAGAGTGTAAGCATTGCCTGGGGTCCTGGAGGCTCCTTGGAACTTTGAAACACTCTGAGTAAGAGAGGGCCTTGGAATCTGGAATCCGAATTTGGTTAAACACATGCTATTGGATGTTAAAGATTGCATTAGGCAGTTTGGATCTAGCTGTAGGCTGTGATGTATTTTTGTTTACCTTCTTTCTTCTGATTTTGTAATAACCTTGTAAAAAGAACTCGGGAAAATATTAGTAAAGGGTGTGGGAGGGGTTTACTTTATTGCTAAAGGGTAGATACCATGCCCATAGGACCAATGTTGTTATTTAATCATTTAGATGTCATGCCTATAGGTTCAACGCTTTAAATCACCTAGAGATCATGTCTATAGGCTTTTTCCTTCTTTTCAATCATTTAGAAATCAGGTCTATAGGATTTAATGTCCAACCATGCCGCAAATCAGTAGATATCCTGTCTATAGGATCTAATAATCAAACAACAAATTGCATATATAAATCATGCCTATAGGAAATGCCTAAACGCTAGGCAAACTGTAGGTTAATATTCATTTCATAACCAGTTTAATCACAGTAATGTTTCTTTAATCAGGACATATTAATCATGCCTATAGTAATTCAAACTCGCCTAATTAGTCTAATTAATAATTTACCAACTGGTTTCAGAATTTTCAGTATAGTTCATCCAAACCTGTCCGTTTTCAAAACTCTTATAAATCCGCCTTTAATTCCTTTCAAACTTGTATTTTTTTTAAGTAACGTCTTTAAACTTTTGCCTGAATTTCTCCTCCCCTTTTGAAGCTGTCTTTCGAAACAGAGTTTCAACCCTTTTTTTAAAGTATCTTCACTCCCTAAACTCTTTTACAAAGCAATCTTTAACTGTCTATTTCTTTAAAACGTCTCACTTTCGAAAACACTGCTTATACTTCTCCTGTATTTTAGGTTAAACAATTCTGTTAATTTCGAAATCATCTTTGAACTTCTGCAATTTTCAACCTTCTGTTTCAAACTCTTCTGCATTAGATTCTTAATCAGTAAATTATTTTAAATACCTCAACCTCTGACATTTGGATCCGGGTTGCCTAATGCAAACTTTTTATCCAACTCCATGTGTTAAACTAATCTGTCCGCCGTTTAATTTTTTAGACCAAATTAGTATATGCAAGACATGCTAAACTAAATGCTATGTGATTTATGGGGTTTATGTGAGCCTCTTATGTATTTGTTCATCCCTCAATATTTGCTACTTGTTTTGTTTGTCGCCTTAGTCTTTTATCCTTTTGAAACTCCATATATGCCTATACTTCCTTCTCTCCTCCCTTTAGGATTAGAAGTCCTAAAACTCCAGGACTGATAGGTTGGGACATGTATTAGTATGCAATAAGTAAACGAGACTAATCGCGTTTAATACCTTAACGGGGTTGGAAGGATAGAATATGAATATGATGACTGGTGCGCTAATATCTCGTGTGAGAATGATTGCTGGGTATTGCACCGATGTGATCCATATCATATTTAAACCTAGGACCCCTTTTCTTTATTTTATATGATGTGATGTTTTCTTAAAAATTAATGTTTTCTTTAATTAATCTTTTTCTTTCCAAAACCACTTATGTCTTTTTTCTCTCTTTTCTTTCAAAACTTTCAACTTATTTGTATTCACTATGTGCAAACATTATTTGTTTACTTCTACTTTTCTTAAAGTCACAATTAAGTTTGGCCGGGAACCACACTAGTGGATCTTGAGGGGTGCCTAATACCTTCCCCTCCAGATAATCTCAAGACCTTACCCGAACTCTGGTTTTTCTTTCAAAAAATCCTCTTCTTTTTCTTTAAAGTGTCCTAATGCACTATAATCATTAGTTGACGACTCTTCAAATTCCATAACCCGATTCCTCAAAAGGGAATGAGAGTTGTTTTGTCCACAATGTCGTAAACCCGATTTCGCCTTAGAGAAAGGGGGCGTCGACAGCATGGCGACTCTGCTGGGGATATTTTTAAGGCTTTTACCATTACATGTTTTTGTGACTTTATTGCTTCCTTAATCGCTTTTATTTCCTGCATTCAATTATTTCATCGTGATTACTAACTTGGCTCTTCATGTTTTTCCTTTCTTTGAATTTCTTTCTTTATTGCCTTATCATTATTTCGATTTCGTTGTAATGTTTTGAGCATTTATTGTAATCTTTACTTTATTAACGTGAAAATACATGCTATATGCTTTATTCTTGTAACTGCATTCTTCAACATCATATTCCACTCGTGCCAAACAAATACTTTAGCAACGCTTATAATGAGTAGTTGCGCACTTCCAATACTATCAAACCCCTAAATGTGGGAAAGGCATATTTGCGGTAAAACTAGTCGATCAACGGTGTAGTCGACGGTTCCGCGCCTTTCCCTCTTGAGTTGCCTGCTCAAGGGTACCTTGTCTAGCATTTCAAAAGTAGAAACCTTATTCCATTAAACTGTTCATGCATCATGGTCAACCCTAGCCGAGTCAGTTATGTTGTCCACACAATGACTCATTAAGATAGCCTTGTCCAAAGTCCACCGGGTTTTCCTAAAACCCAAACGGACGCCTCCATGTTCTGTGCATTTATTTGGAGAACTTAAGTGCTTGCTATGCTAATTATTGATTTAAATAGTCGAGTCTGGCGGGGGTAAGGTCCTAACACTCTGTTTTGCAGAAAATGAGGCAGGAGACCCCCAGATTTGGCATGGTGACCAACATTCATCCAAAGCTGCTGAATTGGTGGAATGACCTTCATTCTAGTGATCAAACACTTGTCCGCAAATACTTAGGGAATCTGCCTTCCCTCCTAGAGATTCAACCCAACAACAGAATCATAGAGGCAGCAACATTGTTCTGGGATATTGACAAGTCTGTGTTCTGATTCGGTGACCTCAAAATGACTCCGTTGCTTGAGGAGATAGGGGGTTTAGCCGAAATTCCTTAGGAGACGCCAGGTTTGCTCATGCCCGAGAATCGCAAAGGAAGGGGTTTTCTTAAGATGATGGGTTTGAAAAAGAATCCAGACCTAACATGTTTGAAGGATTCCTATATCCCATTTGAATATCTATATGAGAGATACGGCCATAGCAAGTCATATCGCACTCATTTAGATGAGTTTGCTATCACCTCTTTGGGACATGTCCATAGGAGGGTCTTTGTCTTCATGTTTTGATTTTTGGGGATGATCGTGTTCCCTATGAAGAAGGCTAGAATCCACACCCGACTATCCATGGTAACCAAAACTTTGATGAAGGGATTGGTGGGCAGACTTTCAGCATCGTACCCATGATCATTGTGGAGATATACCGTGCCTTGAACAGTTGTCAATAGCAAGGCAGTCATTTTGAGGGTTGTAACTTGCTACTTCAGCTATGGCTCATGGAACACCTCCAGAAAGGGGAATACCGACAAGAGATCTTACGCATGGATTGGGATGATCATATCGGCTTCCATCAACCAAGGCATATGAATTACATGCCTAGAATGTTCGCACAACCAGAGGACGCCAGAGGATGGGTCGAATTATTTGAAAATCTGAAAGAAGACCAGGCACAATGGATGTTTGAATGGTTCCCCACTGATGAGTTCATTGTTCGATCCCGAGATGCGCCATTTCTCATACTGATTGGTTTGAGGGGAACTTATCCTTACGTTCCTCTCCGATCCATGAGGCAAGCTGGAAGGAAGCAAATCATACCAAGGGTCGAAAAGACAAGTCACCTCAGGGCTGATTTCCAGGATGACGATAGCCCTCACCGGTGTCAGGCTCAACATTTGTGGCATAGCAAGATCGTTTTGGAGAAAGAATCCATTGAGCTAGACAGGTATCATGCCGGCTGTGTGCCATACTATTGGGGTTGGCTAGAAGACAATGGCATGGGTCACCCCAGGGTTTGTTCAAGGTCACAGAATTATTGATGAGCACGCTGAAGCACGAGCTAAGTACAATCAGCTACGCAAGAGAATTCGAGAGTGTGAAAGTGAGCGTCGGTAAATACAAGAAGCCCATCAGAAATTGATCGAGGAGTGGAAAGAAATGGCTGTCAGCACCAACAACCAGCTAGGGTATTTGGAGCGAGGTCTAGTGGAGCTAGAAGGAAAGTTCATCAAAAGGATTGAAGATTGCCAAAAAGCTGAAGGAAATGCGGGCGGACATCTGGCTCGAGCCTACTTACTGCTAGGACTGCGCGAGTTGGTGGAGCTGTTCGATGGATCCAAAAATGCCAAATCTGGGGAAGGTCCTTCTGGGACCAAGCAGTCGCTTATTCTTTATTTTAATTATGTAATAAGGCCAATGGCCAATAGTGACATTTTATCTTCTATTATTTAGAGTCATTTTAGATTCGTCTTATTTTTTATCAATAAAATGAGGCATTTAGCATTATAAGTTCTCCAAAACTATTTGTCGCTAAGCCTACCTCGGGCACAATGAGGCACCAAAATTAGGACGCGATTTACATTCTTGCACAATGTGTTTAAATACTACAATACTTTTCCTCAGAAACCCGCACTAACTTGTTACCTTTTGTTTTTCTTTTATTTTTTATTCCCCTCCCCAAAGGTTAGTTCGTGCATTCTGGCACCATCAGCATATTCCACAAGATCCAAGGGCCCTCCTCCTCCTCCTCCTCCGAGTCCTATCCGGAACAAGAACAAAGGAAAGATGGAAAACACAAGTGCTAGAAAGGAGATTGAAAGGGAGGAAACTTCTCAGGGTACCCCAATTGCTAAGGGAACTGCTGCTCATCTTGAACAAAAATTGCTGAAATTCCAGGAAGAGTTGGACCAAGTTCGGAACTTAGAAAGCCTATCATTCTCTCTTGTTTCCCCTGATAACAACACCCAAAACTCTAAACCTCCATAAAACACCTCGTAACCACAAATACAGCCTACCCACGCTCAAACCTGCTACACATGCAACAACGCTCCACTGCTCATTACCGAGCCACCAAACACCACAAACGACCACCTCCATAACACTCCTATCTTTGTGGAAACTGTACCCCACTACACCCAACCGATCTCAAATGTACCTGAGTCGGATGACAAAGACTCCCTCATCAAGAACTTAGCAGCTGAGCTCAAGAAGTTAACTAGTCGGGTCCAGGGTGTCGAAGGTAGCAAAGGCATTGAGGGACTGAACTATGAAGACTTGTGCACTCAACCAGATGTTGAACTTCCGTAGGGGTACAAACCTCCCAAGTTTGAAATGTTTGATGGAACCGGAGATCCCAGAGTCCACCTAAGGACCTATTGCGACAAGTTAGTTGGGGTTGGGAGAGATGAGAAAATCCGCATGAAGCTCTTCATGAGGAGTTTGAAGGGAGATGCACTATCCTGGTATATCAGTCAGGACCCCAGGAAGTGGACGAGTTGGGTGAGCATGGCATCGTACTTCATGGATAGATTTCGGTTCAACACCGAAAATGCGCCGGATGTGTTCTACATATAGAATTTGAAGAAAAAGCCCACCAAAACATTCCGCGAGTATGCTACTCGTTGGAGATCAGAAGCTGCAAAGGTCAGGCCAGCCCTAGAAGAAAAGAAAATGAATAGGTTCTTCGTCCGGGCTCAGGACCCCCAATATTACGAGAGATGATGTTGATCGAGGGTCAGAGATTCTCGGATATCATCAAACTTGGAGAAAGAATCGAAGAGGGCATCAAAAATGGTATGGTCACAAATCTTGAAGCATTGCAAGCCACTAATAAGGCTTTGCAAATTGGTGGCACGTCCAAGAAGAAAGATGTGAGTGCCGTGATGGTCGCACAGGGATCCAAGTCACCACCAAAATACCACACTTACCCGTCACCTCCACTTACATATAAGCCTATCCCGAATTACCAAGCACCCGCACCCTCCTATCCACCTTCCGTTTACCAATCCTCTCTACCCCTCACATATCAAACCACTTCACCTAGATATTCTCAACTAGCACATGTTTACCAAGTTTACAACGCTCAACCCCCTCATTACCAGTCACCACCCACCCGCCAAAATTTCCCAAGACCCAGACCAAATTTTGACCGTAAACCTCCCAGGCAATACACAACCATCATTGAACCAATTGACCAGCTATATGAAAGACTTAAAGCCGCTGGTTATCTCACTCCTATCCCAGCAAAAGCTCAAGAAAATCCCTCCCAGTGGATCAACCTTAACAAGACATGTGCGTATCACTCTGGCATGAAGGGGCATACCCTTGACGAGTGTCGTTCATTGAAAGAAAAGATTCAGACCTTGATCGACAATAAGGTCATCGTAGCCAAGGAGCCCGCTCCCAACATTCGAAACAACCCCCTGCCTGACCATAAAGGTGGAGATATTTATATGATTGAGATCGAGGATGATTGGGACCCCAAAGGGTCGATAGGTTTGATTGCCGAAGGGGACGAACCAAAGAAGCCAGTGGTTACCCTTAACCCAATTGTTGTACAGAATCAGCCCTCCAAGGACGACGAAGTAAATTTGAAGTACCTCCATCTTCAAAGACTCCCGGGCCAATCGAGGTTGAGTTTGGAGTTCCAAAGGCACCTACACCCTTTGAAGTTGTTGTGCTACCACCAAATATGCCTATTCCGGTGGTGATGACTGACATAACACCATTCCACTCGAATGTTGTACCATGGGATTACACTACCGAACCCAGGAGGAAAGGAAAGACCAGGATAGGAGAAACAATTGTCGCGCAAGGAATGACTAGAACAGGGAGGGTCTACACCCCAGAGCACCTAGCCGAGTCCGGTAAGCAAGCCCCGGGGCGTCCTATTAAAATAGGGCCCGACGATATTTGGAGGAAAATACAGGCTAAGGAGTACTCGGTCGCTGAACAGTTGAATAAAACACCAGCACAGATATCTATCCTGGCTCTTTTTTAGAGTTCAGACGCTCACAAGAATGCCTTAATAAAGATACTGAGCGAAGCCTATGTGCCCAGCAATATAACGGGGTTGAAATGGATAATATGGTGGGGCAAGTGATGGAGAGACATAAAATAACTTTCCATGAAGATGAGTTGCCTCCAGAAGGTCTGAGCCACAACAAGGCACTGCACATCACCGTGCAATGCCAAGATTATTTCATCACTAGAGTCCTGATTGATGGGGGATCGAGCCTCAACATTTGTCCGCTTGTAACTCTCAGAACTCTGGGGAAAGGCCTACACGAGATCAAAGACGGGGCTATCAATGTCAAAGCCTTCGACGGGTCCCAGAGTTCCACTATTGGAGAAATCAGCCTATGCTTGCAAATGGGGCCAACCTGGTTCGACGTCGACTTCCAAGTAATAGACGTCCTGGCATCCTACAACTTGCTGTTAGGACGCCCCTGGATCCACGCTGCTAGAGCAGTAGCATCGACCCTGCATCAAGCGGTAAAGTTTGAATGGAACCACCAAGAAGTGATCATTCATGGCGATGGTAGTAACCCCATATATAGTCGCTAGACCATCCCAATGATCGGGGGCAGAAGAAGAATAGGCGGAGAAACATACCACCACATCGAAAGGGTCAATGCTATAGATAAGGATAAGTGGTGGGACAACAAGATCGAGAGTATCCTGAATTGGCATGGGTATGAGCCTGGAGAGGGACTTGGAAAGAATCTTCAGGATATCACTAAGTCCATCAAACTAAAGAAGGATGGTACCACATTTGGCCTAGGGTACGGTTATACTTGGGAGGAGTTCCAGAACTGGTCACCACCATGGCGTGGCCCCTACTATCTATTGGAGTTACCCATACCTAGCTTTGAGCAGACCTTCCAACCAGCAGATACTATATATGGGTCGGAAGAAGATGAGGCATTGGCAGCCATGAAGAATTTGTTCCTGGAGGATGATAATATGGACTGCTGTGTTCTTTTCGAGGATGAGGGGGAGGAAGGCCCTTCCATACAAGCTGTGAACAGAGGAGACCGCCTGAGCAACTGGTCAATTAGGACTGTCAGGGCCCGGAGAGCTTCGGGGTAGCAAGGCTAAACAAAAGCACCATGCATCGCATTTTTAGCTTACTTTACTAGTTGATTTTCTTTCCGCATTATCTTTTATTTCGAAAAGAGCTCCGATGTTTCAAACTATTATGGATTTAATCAAAGCATTTCAGTTTATCATATATATCTTGCTTATTATTTTCTCTATCATTTACTCTATTTTATACATCATTACTATTACTTATCTTGACGATGAACCAACGACTGTGACTTGCAACGAAACAATGCAACAAAAGGATGTAGACTCAGAATCAGAGAAGTTGAGAATTTTGAGAATAGACCTAAGTCCAACCTAGAAGAAACTAAGGTCATTAATTTGGGAGATGCAGATAATGTCAAGAAAACCCGCATCAGTGTTCACTTATCGCCATCAGAGAAGGAGAAATATACGGAATTTTTGAAAGAATACGAGGACATATTTTCCTGGTCATATGATGATATGACTGTCCTCAGCACGTCCATTGTAGCTCACAAACTGCCAACAGACCCGACTTGTCCGCCAGTAAAACAGAAGCTCAGGAAATTCAAACCCGATATGAGTTTGAAAATCAAAGAAGAGGTTACTAAGCAAGTCAAAGCCAAAGTTCTCATGGTAGTGGAATATCCAACATGGTTAGCCAACATTGTGCCAGTACCAAAGAAGGACGGGAAGGTCATAATCTGTGTCGACTACCGGGATCTCAACCGGGCCAATCCCAAAGATGACTTGCCCTTGCCAAACATACACATTCTTATCGACAATTGCGCCAAGCACGAGTTGCAGTCCTTTGTTGATTGTTTCGCCAGGTATCATCAGATATGGATGGATGAGGAGGATGCAGAGAAAATGGCTTTCATCACGTCGTGGGGAATGTATTGCTGCAAAATCATGCCATTCGGATTGAAGAATGATGGCGCCACCTACATAAGATCCATGACTATATCTTTCATAACATGATACATAAGGAGATCGAGGTGTATGTGGATGATGTCATCATCAAATCCAAGAAAGTCGTTGATCATATGGAAGATCTAAGGAAATTCTTCAACAGACTAAGAAGGTACAATCTGAAACTGAATCCCGCCAAGTGTGCATTCGGGGTTCCTGCCGGAAAACTGCTGGGTTTCATCGTGAGTCATCGAGGAATAGAATTGGACCCATCAAAGATCAAAGCCATCCAAGAATTGCCACCGCGAAGAATAAGAAGGACGTGATGAGTTTATTGGGAAGACTCAACTATATCAGCCGGTTCATAGCTCAGTCCACAGTCATTTGTGAACCCATCTTTAAAATGTTAAAGAAAGACGCTGCTACTAGATGGACCGACGATTGTCAAAAATCCTTCAACAGAATCAAGGAATACCTATCAACGCCACCAGTCTTAGTTTTGCCTGAGCTAGGAAGGCCCTTATTACTTTATTTCACAGTTTTGGATGGAGCATTCGGTTGTGTTCTAGGACAACATGATGAAACGAGAAGAAAGGAGCAGGCCATCTACTATCTTAGTAAGAAATTTACCCCCGTACGAGGCCCGGTATTCCTTATTAAACGCACTTGTTGTGCTGTGACTTGGGTAGCTCAGAAATTGAGGCATTATTTATGTGCCTACACTACCTATCTCATATCCAGGATGGACCCGTTTAAGTATATCTTCCAGAAGCCGATGCCCACCGGCAAGCTCGCCAAGTGGCAAATCTTGTTAAGTGAATTCGACATTGTTTACGTGACTCAGAAAGCAGTTAAGGGCCATGCCATAGCAGATCACCTTGCCGAGAATCATGTTGGCAGAGAATACGAACCCCTGAAAACGTATTTTCCCGATGAAGAAGTGTCCTTTGTAGGAGAAGATATTGCAGAATCCTACGATGGTTGGAGGTTGTTCTTTGATGGAGCCACAAATTTCAAAGGAGTTGGCATAGGAGCAGTCCTGGTATCAGAAACCGGCCAGCATTACCCGGTATCCTCCAAGCTCAGGTTCCCTTGCACAAATAATATGGCCGAATATGAAGCTTTCATCCTGGGATTCAAGATGGCCATAAACATGAACATTCAAGAGTTACTAGTGATCGGGGACTCAGACCTGCTCATACATCAAGTTCGAGAAGAATGGGCCACCAAAAACTCTAAGATACTTCCCTATTTGCATCACATACAGGAGTTAAGGAAAAGGTTCACAAAAACGGAATTTCAGCATGTCCCCAGGGTCCAGAACGAGTTCGTTGACGCATTGGTTACTCTGTCATCCATGATCCAACATCCAGACACAAATTTCATTGATCCCATCCCAGTAAAGATTTATGATCAGCCAGCTTATTGTGCTCATGTTGAGGAAGAAGCGGACGGAAAATCATGGTTCCACGATATCGAAGAGTACTTGACAATAGGAAAGTATCCAGAACTTGCCAACGCTACTCAAAAGCACACACTTTGGAGGTTATCCAACAACTTCTTTCACAGCGGAGGAATCCTGTATAGGAGGACTCCCGATTTGGGTTTGCTAAGGTGTGTCAAAGCAAAAGAAGCATCCAGACTATTGGACGAAGTGCACACGGGGACGTGCAGACCACACATGAATGGTTTTGTCTTAGCAAAGAAGATACTATGAGCAGGGTATTTTTGGATGACTATGGAAACATACTGTATCCAATATGTTCGCAAATTCCATCGCTGTCAGATACATGCATACATGATAAAGGTACCTCCAAACGAGCTTACTGCAACAAGCTCACCATGGCCATTTGCCGCCTGGGGGATAGATGTCATCGGACCTATCGAGCCCGCCGCATCAAACGGGTACAGATTTAGCCTGGTGGTAATTGATTACTTTACTAAATGGGTTGAAGCAGTGTCGTACAAGGCAGTGACTAAGAAAGTTGTGGCAGATTTCGTCCGTGATCGTATTGTTTACTGATTCGGGATTCCAGAATCAATCATCACTGATAACGGTTCCAATCTCAACAGCGACCTAATGAAAGAAATGTATGAGGAACTTAAGATCAAACACAAGAACTCCACAGCCTATAGGCCTCAGATGAATGGAGTTGTGGAGGCAACCAACAAGAATATCAAGAAGATATTAAGGAAGATGGTCGAAAGCTACAAACAATGGCACGAGAAGTTATCATTTGCTTTGCTGGGATACTGCACCACAGTTCGCACATCGACCAGAGCAACTCCCTACATGCTGGTTTATGGTACAGAAGCGGTCATCCCCGCCGAGGTGGAAATTCCCTCCTTGAGGATCATACAAGAAGTAGAGTTGGATGACGCAGAATGGATAAAAGGTCGCTACGAGCAGTTAGCCCTTATAGATGGGAAAAGAATGAATGTAGTTTGCCACGGTCAGTTGTATCAGAACAGAATGTCCAGAGCCTTTAACAAAAGAGTTAAGCCAAGAAAGTTTACACTGGGGCAGCTGGTGTTGAAGAAAATATTCCTATATCAAGATGAAGCCAGGGAAAATTCTCTCCCAACAGGCAAGGTCCGTACATGGTTCACCGAGTTCTAACTGGAGCAGCCCTTATTCTTGCAGAAATGGACGGGGAGGTTTGGCCAAAGCCAATCAATTCAAATGCGGTGAAACGATACTATGTGTGACCACCTATGATTTTTCTATAATATAATTTGAACTACGCCTGACCTGATTCCCGTTTAAGAGGAGATACGTAGGCAGTCCAATGGGTTCGGTCACAATTTAATAAAAATCTTCATTTCCCCCTATTGTTGGAACTGGGGCAGAATTTTGAGGAGGACCCTTAAAATTCCGAAGTCAGCCTTCAACCACTCATCGCCAAGGATGTCACCTTAGTGGACTGGGGCAGAATTTTGAGGAGGACCCCCAAAATTCTGAAGTTGATTTTTGCATTTGTTCAGTGCAGTCGTCAGAAGTGCCAGTCCAGTAAACAGGGGCAGAATTTTGAGGAGAACCCTCAAAATTCTAGAGCAAGAGAGGTTGAGATGCTTTGAACCACGTTGCAGTCGTTGATTCATTTGAACAAAAACATTTTGTATATACGTTATACTTGTTAAATCATGCATAACTATGACGGCTGCTGTTTAGCAACACTACCCCAAATGTTGCACGCAACGTCGGAGGCCACGGTAAACGAACTAACATTTCCCCCTTGACAAAGCTCACAATTTTCTTTGGATGCAGGCGCCGAGACACAAACATATTATGCAATTGCATTGAACAATCGCACCTATTCGCATTTTTTGTTGTCCGCACGTAATATTCCCCAGCAACCGCAATATTACAATCAGTTACCAGCAATCAGCTAAGAATCTCTATTACCATCTGCATTCCTTGCATTGCATAAGGCTACCTTTCTGCCTTTCGAGACTAAGCGTTGTCTCCATCTGCATTTTCTTCATTGTATAAGGCTACTTTCCTGCCTTTCGAGACTAAGCATTGTCTCCATCTGCATTCATGCATTGCATAAGGCTACCTTTCCGCCTTCCGAGACTAAGCATTGTCTCCATATGCATTCCTTGCATTGCATAAGGCTACCTTTCTGCCTTCCGAGACTAAGCATTGTCTTCATCTGCATTCATGCATTGCATAAGGCAACCTTTCTGCCTTCCGAGACTAAGCATTGTCTCTATCTGCATTCCTGCATTGCATAAGGCTACCTTTCTGCCTTCCGAGACTAAGCATTGTCTCCATCTGCATTCCTTGCATTGCATAAGGCTACCTTCCTGCCTTTCGAGACTAAGCGTTATCTCCATCTACATTCCTTGCATTGCATAAGGCTACCTTTATGCCTTCCGAGACTAAGCATTGTCTCCATCTGCATTCCTTTCATTGCATAAGGCTACCTTCCTGCCTTTCGAAACTAAGCATTGTCTCCATCTGCATTCCTGCACTGCATAAGGCTACCTTTCTGCCTTTCGAGACTAAGCGTTGTCTCCATCTGCATTTCCTTCATTGCATAAGGCTACTTTTCTGCCTTCCTAGGTTAAGCTCTACCTCCATCTTGCATGGCTGAAATAACGCCCCATTATCTTTCTTGCATGGCTGAAATATCGCCACTTTCACTTACATCTTGCAATCGGCTGAAATATCGCCACTTTCACTTACATCTTGCAATCGGCTGAAATATCGCCAAACTTTATTTAAATCTTCTGTCGGCTGAAATATCGCCATTTTTATTTTTCACATCGGCTAAAACATCGCCTGTTTTATTTAAATTTATGTTGGCTGAAATATAGCCATTTACGCTTTTGCATCGGCTGAAATACCGCCAAATCTTGCATCACATGGGCTGAAATATCGCCAAATTATCCAAAGCCGTCATCGTTCAGAGGCATCATCTTCATAGCCCGAGAACACCATGCCATGGCCCAAGGACCCCACTTTATATCTTGCATATCATTATTCAAAGGCATCATGGTTTGGATGCGCCATTAACATAGCCCGAGAACGTCATCTCATAGCATGCGAATCTTTTAATTTTGCGCTTCATGGCCCAGGACATCATGGTCCGAGGACGTCATCCTAACCGTCCAAGGACAGCATTCATGGTCCAACGGGAACTTGCATCACATTTAATTTTATGCACGATATGCGCCTATATTGCTCACTTGCAGGTACATCGGCTAGCAACGACCGTCTCAGCAGGAGCGATCCCGCTCCGATTCTCGCAGCCGATTGGCGGCCCAAGTACCTTTTGTCTCTCCAAAACCTTGCGGCCGTCCTTTCGAATCTCCATCGGCATGTTCCGCCAATGACCCCTGAACTACATACGGCCTGATTCCTGTAAGACCAGGGATATGTAGGCAGCTCAGAAACTGGAGCTCGATCAAAATTATTTTCAAATCACCGCTTCCGGTCAAAATTGGCCATCATATCTTTACCCGACAACTCTTTCATCCTTCCCGGGTAAAGATGGGTAGCTGTTGATACCCAATTTTTTCCTATATATTTTCTATATATACTCAAATAATTTCAAAATAGTATATGTATACATATATAAGCATGCCCAAAGGTTTTGGTATTTTTCCTCAATTTTTTTAGGGGTTTTTAGAATTAATTTATTGCCTATTTTTAACAGTACAAAAATCCAAAATTATTCCCAAATTATCATTTTTGGCGAATAACATATTTCATTCTCATATTTACAACNTAATTAATATAATTTTTACACATTTTTACAAATTTATTCGGAATTTCTAAAGCTTAATTGCATGAAATTGCAATTATAGCCTATTTTATAATTAACCGCATTTTATAATTATAAAATTATTCCTAATATTTTTAGATTATTGTTCATATATTATTAATCAGTTCAGAGTTTTTAATTTACTTTTAAATTATTTTTAGCTATTTTTATTAAATAAAATGGTAAAAAGTGGCTATTTAAACCTTGGCCCTATTTCTTTGCAATTTTAGCCTTAATTACACCCATTTCAACCCCTTAATTGACGACCCAATTTTAATTTCAACCCACCCCAAACCCGTTTGATCTAACCCGTCCGCTTCTCATTTTTAAATCATGGCTGTTGATTGTTTTAATCAATGGCCCTCGTTCTTTCTTTCCTTTTTAATTCCACCCACACCCCTAACCCTAATTCATTATTCACAAACAACCGCCCCCAAAATCCCTCGTCTCTCAAACTCTCTCTAACACCACTCGAAACCCTAGCCACCTACCGTCTTCTTCGACCAGATCCACCGGCATCCATGGCTTCCCAGGGCCATGGATAGCATGTGCTCTCTTCCCTTCACTCCCAAACCACGATTATTCAAGGTTCTTAGAGGTTCGATCTTCAACAGGCTTGTTCAGGTCCTCCGCCGACCTGAGTTCCTTTGATTTCTCCGACTCCGTTCCGGCATGTTCGAGCTTTGGCAAGGCTTAGCCATGGCCCAGACCTGTTCGAAGACCAGATCTTTCCAGGACTTCTCGTTTCTAGGGTTCCTTAGAAACCCTAATTAGCGTGTTCGGGGTTCTTTTTTCCCTTGTTTTCTTAGATCTGTAACTGATCTATGTTCTACTCGAGGTTCTGATGTTTTTCCCCAATTTTCTTTCTTAAAAGCTAGTCTGTCCAATATTGGGGTTTTCAAAAATCTTAAAAGCATTTCTTCTTCTTCTTCTTCTTTTCTTTATGTGAATCTGTGTGTTCATGCCATGGCTTATGTATTTTCGTTTGTTCTTTTGTTTCACTGCTAATACGCATGTTTCTCTACCTTTGTTCTGTTTGCTTCTACTGATTTTGTCTACGAGTATGCTTTACATGTTTATCTTGCATGTCCTTCTACTGTTTCTCCTACTGAGATTGTTTGCCTTCACTGGATTCATTTGGGTTCTAAATGTGTTTCTTTTACTGTTTCCTAAATTCCATGACATCTCTCCTCTCTTCTGAACCTGTTTGAGTTCTGGGCTTTCTCTTAAACTTGTTCTTTACAATTTTGGCACTCTACTGCTCCTAATTTGCTACGTATGTTTGCGTGTTTCCTCAGGGAACTCTGAAAGAGTTCCCTAAGCTTATTGTAAAGGCGTGTCTTCTCTCTTCTATATCCTACTCGGATTGAAACCCTAGGGTTTGGGTCTTTGCAAGTTTGACTCTAGGGTTCTGATCTAAAAGACCCTGGGCTCTCGAACTCATGTAGAGTTTACAATCAATTTAGAATTTCCTATTTATAATTTGAAACCTCTTATGACCGTCTCTTTTGTTTGATACTAGCATGCTTATATACGAGGGTTTTTCTTCTGAATTGATTCTGTTAGCTTGTGATTGATTTCAATCTCCTTTTACTAAGGCTTGATTGATTTTGTTACTGATTTTTACAACTTAACCTCTTTCCCCCTTTTCCTGACTAAGTTCATTCAAAGACTTTTAAATTTCCGGCTGTTTGATTACTGTATTTTCCTTATTCTCTCAAAACTGTGTACTATAGGCTTCTAACCTTAAATAGACTATATGAACTTACCCCTATTATGCTACTCTGAAAAGGTTTTCATTATTTTCCTTTTCTTAATTACTCATTCCCGTTTGAAATCAAATCCTTTTGACTAAGGGAGATCCTATTGGATTGACTGAAATTTTATTTCCTTGCCTTTTTGTTTACTCGTTTTTGCACTATAAAAAGAGACAACCTTTTTCAGTTCTCACAGAGTTCTTTCTGCACCTCTGCAATACACTTCACACTTCATAAGAATTACACATACTCGACACAGACACCTCTGTCATTGAAATATACTATACTCTCTTTACTATTACTCTCTACCTTCTCTACTACTACTGAGCACTCTGCTCCTTTCTCTCCTACTGTCTGAATATTTCTGGAGTTCCTCTGAATTCCCAAGTGCTGTTTGAAATTTGAGTTGCTCTTGTTAATTCTTTCTGGCTATTTATTTGCTGTTGTTTCTCTGCTGTACTAGAACTGAAAAACTGGTATGTATTTCTAATTTAAATAACCCTCCTATTATGTGTTTACTTTTCCTCTTCTACACCTCTTTCACTATGTGTTTATTTATGCTTCCTGCACTATGCAATTACATTCAAGTCTGCTATGCCCTTTCTTTATGAATTGCACCTTCAGTTTGCTATGCTCTCCTGTCTCTCTTTAATATGTTTTCATGCAAATCCTTTCCCTCTATTCCCTTTTTCATGTTAGTATTGTTCTGAATCATGGCAACATTTTATATTACTGTCCATGATCTAGAACCAGACTCTCCTGAGTCTCTACTCAAATGCTTTCCCATTCCCTCTCCCCTTTATGTGTTGAGCTTTAACTTGGGTCTGGTAGGGTCCAAATCACCACTCAGACCCTAAGTTTGACTCCTCAAAGTCCGCTCCTCTTTGTTTGACCTAAGCAAGGGATAAGGGGTGTGCCAGCCTATGCCATGGTTGGGCATGACCACCCTCTGCTATGGTTCCACTCTCACTTTGCACTCATTCCTAGTTTCCTAAGTTCTACCCCCTTTGGTAAGCCATGCTTTGGGACCCTAGAGTTCCCTCTGAACTTGGATGCCTGAGGGCTGGTAATTCCACACTTGCACTATTCTGTTACAATATTTATTATTTAGAGTGTAAGCATTGCCTTGGGTCTTGGAGACTCCTTGGAACTTTGAAACACTCTGAGTAAGAGAGGGCCTTGGAATCTGGAATCCAGATTTGGTGAAACACATGCTATTGGATGTTAAAGATTGCATTAGCCAATTTGGATCTAGCTGTAGGCTGTGATGTATTTTTATTTACCTTCTTTCTTCTGATTTTGTAATAACCTTGTAAAAAGAACTCAGGAAAATATTAGTAAAGGGTGTGGGAGGGGTTTACTTTATTGCTAAAGGGTAGATACCATGCCCATAGGACCAATGTTATTATTTAATCATTTAGATGTCATGCCTATAGGTTCAACGCTTTAAATCACCTAGAGATCATGTCTATAAGCTTTTGCATTCTTTTCAATCATTTAGAAATCATGTCTATAGGATTTAATGTTCTACCATGCCGCAAGTCAGTAGATATCCTGTCTATAGGATCTAATAATCAAACAACAAATTGCATATAGAAATCATGCCTATAGGAAATGCCTAAACGCTAGGCAAACTGTAGGTTAATATTCATTTCGTAACCAGTTTAATCACAGTAATGTTTCTTTAATCAGGACATAGAAATCATGCCTATAGGAATTCAAACTCGCCTAATTAGTCTAATTAATAATTTACCAACTGGTTTCAGAATTTTCAGTACAGTTCGTCCAAACCTGTCCGTTTTCAAAACTCTTATAAATTCGCCTTTAATTCCTTTCAAACTTGTATTTTTTTAAGTAACGTCTTTAAACTTTTGCCTGAATTTCTCCTCCCCTTTTAAAGTTGTCTTCCGAAACAGAGTTTCAACCCTATTTTTTAAAGTATTTGCACTCCCTAAACTTTTTTACAAAGCAATCTTTAACAGTCTGTTTCTTTAAAATGTCTCACTTTCGAAAACATTGCTTATACTTCTGTTGTATTGTTAGTTAAACAATTATGTTAATTTCGAAATCATCTTTGAACTTCTGCAATTTTCTACCTTCTGTTTCAAACTCTTCTGCATTAGATTCTTAATCAGTAACTTATTTTAAATACCTCAACCTCTGACATTTGGATCCGGGTTGCCTAATGCAGACTTTTTATCCAAGTCCATGTGTTAAACTAATCTGTCCGCCGTTTAATATTTTAGACCAAATCAGTATATGCAAGACATGCTAAACTAAATTCTATGTGATTTATGGGGTTTATGTGAGCCTCTTATGTATTTGTTCATCCCTCAATATTTGCTACTTGTTTTGTTTGTCGCCTTAGTCTTTTATCCTTTTGAAACTCCATATATGACTATACTTCCTTCCCTCCTCCCTTTAGGATTAGAAGTCCTAAAACCTCAGGACTGATAGGTTGGGACAGGTATTGGCATGCAATAAGTAAATGAGACTAATCGCGTTAAATACCTTAACGGGGTGGGAAGGGTAGAATATGGATATGATGACTAGTGCGCTAATATCTCGTGTGAGAATGATTGCTAGGTATTGCACCGATGTGATCCATATCATATTTAAACCTAGGACCCCTTTTCTATATTTATATGATGTGATGTTTTCTTAAAAATTAATGTTTTCTTCAATTAATCTTTTTCTTTCCAAAACCACTTATGTCTTTTTTCTCTCTTTTCTTTCAAAACTTTCAACTTATTTGTATTCCCTATGTGCAAACATTGTTTGTTTAGTTCTACTCTTCTTAAAGTCACAATTAAGCATGGCCGGAAATCACATTAGTGGATCTTGAGGGGTGCCTAACACCTTCCCCTCGAGATAATCTCAAGCCCTTACCCGAACTCTGATTTTTCTTTCAAAAAATCATCTTCTTTTTATTTAAAGTGTCCTAATGCACTATAATCATTAGGTGGAAACTCTTCAAATTCCATAACCCGATTCCTCAAAAGGGTATGAGAGTTCTTTTGTCCATAATGTCGTAAACCCGATTTCGCCTTAGAAAAAGGGGGCGTCGACACCTGGAAGCCTTGTAGGATGCATATTGGATTATTAAAATGCAAGAGGAACTGCATCAATTTAAAAGAAACAAGGTATGGCACATGGTACCTAGACCCTCAGACAGAACCATCATAGGGACCAGGTGGGTATTCAGGAATGAGCTGGATAAACATGGAAATGCTACAAGGAACAAAGCAAAGCTTGTTGTTCAAGGATTCAATCAGGAGGAAGGGATCAATTATGATGAGACTTTTGGCCCAGTAGCTCGCACAAAAGCTATTAGATCCACATTGCCTTTGCTTCACATATGGAATTCACCTTATTTCAAATGGATGTGAAGAGTGTCTTCCTGAATGATTTTTCTAAAAGAAGAAGTCCATATCAAGCTACCTCCATGTTTTTGAACGTCAGGTATATCCTGAACATGTATTCAAATTGAATAAGGCACTGTACATATTGAAGAAGGCCCCTAAAACCTTATACGAGAGACTATCCAAGTTTCTCTTAGAAAATGGCACAAGAGAAAAGATTTGGAGCTAGAGCTAACTCATTATGTGAAACCTTGCATGTTTGGAGCTAGAGCTAACTCATTATGTGAAAAATTTGCTAAAATCATGGGAAGTGAGTTTGAGATGAGTACGATGAGGGAACTGAATGTCTTCCTGGGTCTTCAAGTGAAGCAGCCCATAAAGGGAACATGTATCAGTTAGAAATGCAAACTCTTGAAAAGGATTAATATGGAAGTATGGGAATCATTGGATCTATACTCTACCTTATTGCCAGCAGGCCAGGCATTGTATTCAGTGTGGGATTACATGCAAGGTTCCGATCAAATCCTGAGGAATCTCATATGAAGGCTGCTAAGAGAATTCTGAAATATTTGGGCACACAGAACCTGGTTCTGTACTATCCTTCAGGGGATAGTTTTCAACCTTATTGGTTATGCTAATACTGATTATGCAGATTATCTGGTGGACAGTAAAAGCACATATGGAATGGCTCATTTCCTTAGATCATGTTTTATCTCATGGGGTCTAAGGAAACAAAACTCAGTAGCTTTCTCAACAGCTGAAGCAGAATATGTTGCAGCTGCCAAGTGATGTGCTCATTCACTGTGGATCAAGCGACTATGTGGAAAATGGTCTTATTTGTATAAGTTTTTGTTGCACGGAAGATCAGATTGCAGATATCTTCACAAAGCTCTGAGCAGGGAACACTTTGAGAAACAGGATGGCATTGGGATTACTTGAACCTAATCGAGAACCTGTTTCTGTTGACATGACTGTGATAGTCACACTAAGGTAAAATTGTCTAAAGTGTTTTCTGACTAGGCCTAACTCACATCTATACCATTGTAGGTAAATATGCAGGATGATCATAGAAGCTAAAGGTACAATGTTGAACTTCGGAGGAGAGCTGCAAAAACCCTTTTACAAAAACAGGTCAGGAACCTGGTTCCAGCACCACAGGTTAGTAGTAATGTGTATTTTTCATGCTTGTTCAAAGAAAAAGGATAGCAAAATTAATTCAACTGCCACATTATCTGACTTTTCAGACCAGCAATTCTAAACCATTGTCTCTTTTTGCATCACTTTAATTTTTCCTTCAGAACTCTCTACCACTTCTCTTACCATGGCCAATAAATAATCATCTTTTTCTCTTGCCATCAACATCACTCCAACATCTCCTCCTCCCTTAACACCATCACCAGAAACCCACTTCTTCACTATCCTTCATACTACTGTACCCATACCGGTTTCCTCCTCATCTCCAGTCTCCTCATCTCCAGTCTCACTTCCATGTGTTAAAAACCTACTTCTCATTTGTTCCTGAATCTCAAGGGGAAGAAACTTCATTCTTAGGGGATGAAACTCTGGTGCTTTTTGAGTCTCCGATTTATGACATCGTCATAGAAGGACCTGTTGAAGAACCTGATTCTCTTTTAGCTGAAACAAACTAGGTGGTTGTAGAAGAACGAGGCTTTTGAGTCTGCCTTACAGAAGAGTAAGCAGAGTATTAACAAAAAAAGGGTTAATGAAATAGGGGGAAGTTGTGGCTGATAAACATATTCCACTGGTTGAGGTTGATAAAGATAATATGGAGGAACCTAGTTCCTTAGTGAAAAGATCTCAAAAGGTTGTGGCTGAGAAAGATTTGGTTGAGGGTGACATTGTGGCTGTTGCAAGCATAAATGGGAAGGTTATTGAAATATCCAAAAAACAAAAGGGGGAAACTGTGGGAGGACCTAGTTCAAAGAAGACCATTCTAAGTGAAAGTGGCCTTGGGCAGAAGAGTTAACTCAGAAAAAGTCTTGT
This sequence comes from Nicotiana glauca, assembly GCA_026770625.1. Lineage (NCBI taxonomy): Eukaryota > Viridiplantae > Streptophyta > Magnoliopsida > Solanales > Solanaceae > Nicotiana > Nicotiana glauca. The sequence continues at coordinate 65,769 of MU777870.1, forward strand.
GAGGTCGCACGCTTGCACGATAATCTAGGAGATGGCAAGTATGAGACAAGTTCTGGACTTAGGCAACTAGTGGAGAAACTGCTTGAATAATAGTTGTCTGCAACTACCCGCATAGACCTATCTCTCAAAATCATTGTTGCCTCATCTTCCCAGCCTCTCTCTTCTAGTGCCCCCTAGGATCCTCTCAGTGGCAAACTATCTTTTGCTCTGATAATTTTGTGGCTGTTATTTCTCTTTTTGTTTGTCTTTTTGTGATGGCATGTTGGATTTAATCGTTGCTGCTCCTATTGAAATAGTCAAATTTTCTATCAATAAAACAGCTCTTCTTTTGCTTGTACAATGCTTGTTTTCCGTTTTGCTTCTCTTTTCTATCATGATTGTGTGCATATATGTGGCATGAGTTAGCCTTGTTGGACTTCTTTATGCCTTTTTGTCTGATTGTGTATTTTTGTTGATGCCAAAAGGGAGAAGAATAGAGTTAGGGGGAACATATGTCAGGGGGAATAATAGAGTCAGGGGGAACATATGCAGTTGCGGGTACCTTATCTGGTTAAGTCAAATAGTCATCAATGTTCAAAGTTTATCATCATCAAAAAAGGGAAAATTGATGGGCTTAAGGTCTTTTAATCTATATTTTGATGATCTAACAAACTTTCTATATGGAACCAGATAAAAGACCGAGAATGATAGTAAAGTGTCAGGGGGTAACATATGGGAAACATGTGTAAGTAAGGGCATAAAGTCAAGGGGAACCTGTGGTCTCCTGATATTCAATCTGGTTCTCTGAACTCTAACTCCTTATTGTCAATGCTAAGTTTGTCATCATCAAAAGGGGAAAATTGATAGGATTGATAGGTTTTCAATATATTTTCATTGTGTTTTGATGATCTAACAAAATTGATGTCAAGAACCAGATATGGAACCTGACTCACTTGGATTACACTGCATCTAACGGATTCCAGGCAAATGTGAACTTGCTACAGTTTTAGGAGGTAGGAACCCATACAAGGACCTGATACTCATGTATGTTCCTCACGGCAGTACAAAGTCAATTGGACACAGCTAGAAATGAAGATTATGCCGCACTACATTGTTTCCAGCGCCCATTCATTCTCTGACCAACTCAAAGTGCTCACATCACTTTAAGTGATCATTCTCAATGTGTACCTACAATGAGTCTATACAAAGCATCATTCAAGTTACTCAACTCAAGACAATCTGGGTGGTGTGCACAAGAAATACCATAGTGTGACAAAGTGGCTTGTGGTGGAAATACCATAAGTTAGTCAAATTCTTTGTAACTAGGATAATTATAGAGTAGCTTGTGATGAGAGCATCACAAGTTAGTTGAAGTCTTTGCAATAGAGTTATTGTAAAGTGGCTTGTAATAGGGAGATTGCAAGTGTGAAGTTAATAGCTTACAAGTGTAGGTCGTAGTTTTTAATCCCTTTGTGTGAGATTTTTCCACGTAAAATCCACGGCCTTATTTAATTTCAGCTTTACTAGCATTCACTGCAGAACTGATAAAGGACCAGGTACTCTGTAATTTGGTAGACTCATACAAACTTAACACTATACCAAATTGATAAAGGACCAGATCCTTATACAATTTGGTTCATCAGTACATTCAGAAAAAATACATAGAGAACCCAGTTCTCTATACAGTCTGGTGGACGTACAGTCTCTGACTCTTCTCATGTATTTCAATTAAATAAGAATTTTTCTCAAGATTCTAACTTCTGACTCATAAAGTGAGACTTTGGTTTGGCGTTTTGGACATGAGACATAATTCTTGTTTTCAATTCAAAACACGACAGAACCTATAAACATGATATGTAATACATAAGGAAACAAAAATTAAATTAACATTGCATTACATACTTGCAGTAGGTGAACTTAACAGAAACTAACTTATACTTAAGTTTAGAGAGTTTAATATTTAGTCAAATAGATTTAAAATTGATTATTTCTTTTCTTAACAAGTAGCAGATCTTAAAAGATATTCTCCCAGCATATTAACTATTAAGTAACACTTTCATGATTTAATTTCTATACATGAATGTGAGTTACAACATCCTTGCCTATAAAGGATCCAAACCACAAGCATTTTATGAATTATGTTCATGTATTGTTAAGGATCAAACACCTATTTTCAAGATTCTTAAAGTGCAAAAGGCAAAACTAGAACTAACAACATTTTTAGAACATACTCCAAATCACAAATATATCTAGACAAAAATTAGCATAGTTGAATCAATGAAACATTTACACAAAGAGATAGAAAGCTAACGAACTGAATAGTCCATATCCACCTAAATCCACATTTCAAATAGAACTACTTTACACTTAAATTAATGGGGAGTTTCTTTCAATATAGGCAGCTATTAATATATTATAACAATCGAAAGTAAACATATAATATTATAACATATGGAGGAATCAATTCCATTAGTTTCCCATCAATTTAACACAACCAAAGGTCACAAAGCAGGATGTAGCAAACACACAAAAAAGTTATCTTTACAAATCACAAATCACCATAGTTGGACATCACAAATTACAAATAGACTTAGCCTCGTGTGTTTGGGTACTTAGGAAGCAGACTACTTTACCGATAAAGACAAGAAAGTGAAGGAATAGGCGTGATACCAGTAACAATCTTGAGACTTACATAAAAAGAGAAGGTGGAGAAATAATAGAACTTGAATACCAAGCATGATAGTTTCTTATTGTCACGACCCAAATTCTAACTTGTCGTGTTGGCATCTATCGATGGTACTAGGCAAGCCGACCTTTTCAAAATACTTCCAATATTGTATAAAAAGATAAATCAAAGGTTCGTAATTAAAAAAGAGTTTTGAAAACATGGTTTAAACTCAAAATACAAGTGCGGAAAGATAGCCCCAACATCGGGGTGTCACTAAGTCATGAGCATCTGAGCATAACCGGTCTGAAAATAACACGACTATCACAGTATCAAACCAAATACAATGAAAAGGAGAGATGAAGAAGAAGAAGAAGAAGAAGAAGAAGAAGAAGAAAGCAATATGAGCACGTGATTTTTACCCTAAGCAAATTATTCCAAAAATTTCAAATAAAATGATTTTACAATTTTAGGAATTTTATTGCATTCTTTGTATTAGTTGGTCGTATGTTAAAACTAGTATTAAAAATACAAAAATATGCATATGCAGTAGGATTTTTTTTAATTTTTAGTATTAATGCATTTTGGAAAAAACAAATGGAAGAAAAATCGAAAAAATAGGATCTTATGGTTTTAATGGAAAATTACTACAAAATAATTATTAAATAATTTTTAGACTTTGATTAGTATGATTATTAGTTTAATCTCAATTTTATAAATTTAAGAAAATACAAAATATAAAAAGGAATACAATACATAGATATAACACCAAATATAAAAGAACAATTTGGGCTGAAAATACATAGCCCAAAATTAACCCATACCCCAGGCCCAACCCACGCCCCAAAACCGACCCATACCCGACCCGTTTTCTTTAAAACACAAGAGCCTTCATCATATAGAGACACGCAAATTGCGTGTCTCCATCTACCCTGACCTCCAGCGAATTTGGGAGCTCTATTTTAGAAGAAGAAGAGACTGACGGAAGGGAGATTTTTTGGGAGGAGGAAGATTGAGAACCAGAAAATTCGGAGAGAAGAAAATTTCAGAGAAGAGAAGTTTCAGATTTAAAAATCTAGATTATAGGGTTCTTCAATTCTTCTGATTTTTATTTATCGTTTGTTCTTCTTTCATCTCTCGCCATGGAATTCGATTGAGCAAAGTTGATTTCCAAGTTCGCCGCTGTTGCTGCTGGGTGTAGATTCCAGTTGGTGTTGTTGGTTTTCTCTCCGGCGATTCTAGCTGAAAGTTCTTTTTGAAGGTTTATTAGATTCGATTTGAATCTCTTATTCTGTTTTTTACGTCAAGGTACTCTTCTCTATTTTGATAATGTAACTTGATTTGGATAATTCATGTTCTATAAAAATAATTTCGTGAAGTTACAGGTTCTCCTCTGTTAAGAGAACGACCATTAGCGTCGATTTGTATGTCGTGTTTATGACTAATTTTATAGACATAACATGAGATTTTCCTATACCCTCTCACATAATCAGTTTTCTGTTGTTTTGTTCATTGAAGTAAATGTTTGAGTTCAAATCATCATTTGAATCAGTTTATTAATCATGGATTTGAATATTTCTTATAAAGTTTCTCTGTGTCAGCTTGAAGTTCTGATTCTCACTTAGATTTGAAATTACAAACCACACGTTTTTTAGCTTAGGTGGTTATTGACAGTAGACCTATTTCAATGGATTTTGGTTTTCCAGTCGTTGTCGTCGATTTGAGTGCTCGTCACAGTTCGACTTGCTACTGTTTGTTTCATAGGTTTCTGATTCGAGGTAGCTGCTGTTGCTTCTACCAAGCTATGCATTCTGTTTTGCTGTTTGTTTCGATTTTTACGAGTTGAGTTTAGCTCGTCAGCCTCCTTTGTACTTTTAGTCACGAAATTCATTAGAAGAAATGGAAGTTCAATCCCCTATTCTCTTCTTATTTCATTGTGTTAATGATGGTGCTTAGGATGGCATTTGGTTCGACTCAACTGTGTTTGTGTTCCGAATGAGGTTTTGAAGAACATCTCTCTGTTTTCCCTGATTTTTTGTTCTGAGTTGTTTTGGTGCATTGTATTCTATTGACTATCGACATTATTCTTCTAAGAGTTGAATTTGGTTTGCATTTAGTGGGGGACTCAATTTGTTAGTAAATATCCCATATCTGAATGTTGGTTTTTTGACAATCGAACTCTTATTTTTGCATTTGATCCTGAACTATCACGAAATTTAGATGAGTAACTGGTCTAGTGGAATCAATAGCTAATTTTATATGCAACGTGGATTGCCTTTGAATTCTTTTACCGTATATTTCAGTCACAGCATGTTTGTTAAGGCACAGATAACCATTTTACTTCAGGGATGGTTCGTAAGATAATAGTCAATCGATCTAGGCAATATTCCCTTTGAATTCCTGGCTCTATGTTTATGCCTGAATTTTAGTTTACTAAACTTTGTGTTTAAAGTTATGGTCGTATAGTGCTAATGTCTCTAGGATCTTTGAGTTTCATTGAGGCTCCGAGCCTCATGTTTTGGTTTTAAGTTAGTTTAGGTTTATCTTTTTTTTTTTTTAAAAAAAGCAATGGATTTATCTAAAAATGGGTGCTATAATTTAGTGATGTTTCATTCCTTACCCTTTTGCTTGATTTGATCAAAATTTGATATGAGAACAGTTTGTAATTCTGAAGTCAAATGCATGTTGTTTGTAAAAATTGCAAAAGGTTATTAGTAGGAATTTGATGCTGTTTCTAAGTTCAGTGCTGTAACATTGTGGCATCAGTGAAAGATTTTGTTTTTTTTGGCAATGAGAGTATTGCATCTCCTAGTCTAGGGTAAGGATGGAAGAAGCAATATTATCCTCCTTCATAGGTTAATATAAGGTGCAAGGCTTTACGTCTCCTATGCAAAATCATAGGTCTATATGGAGATTGCAGCCTTTAGCCTGGACGATAATTTCAAAAGTAGTTTAAGAAATAATCATGAACATCCCTAGTTTGCTTTGGTGGAGTATAACCTCTTTGAAATAATTTGGGGCTTGCCATGCCAAATAAAACCTTTTTTTTAAAAAAAAAACTATATTAGGAATATGGGAATTAATTTGCAATATGAATTTAGGCTTTCGAGTTAGATAGCGGATTCAAGCTAAAAGGGTCTTACCTTTTGTTTGAATTCGAACTTGAAATCGAGGCCCAAATTTATAATTGTAAGTTGATTGGCCTTTTAGAGACAAAAGTAAATAGAAAATTTAGCTAGCTTTAGGATTGGCCTTTAATAATAAAAATGAGATGAGCCTCGCTAAATCAAATATACAATTACGGGGCCCTCATTAATTACTTAATAAAAATATTTAGAGATTCGGGACGGGCCGTTTAGCAAATTTCATGGCCTTCCGAAATGATAATAACACGTTAGTCGCTTTAGGCTCGATTTTAATAATTTTACTTTTCTAAATACGGATGTGCATTTCATGCAATCCAAATCCAAATCCCAAAACGTTGAATAAAGATGTATCGAGGATTCGGGTGCATTTCATGTGACGTGATACAAAAATACGTTCTTAAACGACGTTCACTTTCTTAAAATAAAATAATTTGACAAAAAACGGTAATTAATTTTAAAAATGCATAAATAGGATAATATTTAGCCAAATATGACAGTTGAGCGACCGTGCTAGAACCACGGAACTCGGGAGTGCCTAACCCCTTCTCTCGGGTTAACAGAATTCCTTACCCGGATTTCTGGTTCGCGACTGTTAAACAGAGTCAAACCCTTCCTCGATTCGGAATTCAAAACGGTGACTTGGGACACCATAAATCTCCCAAGTGGCGACTCTGATTTCTTTAATAAAAACGAATCTCGTTTCGATTGTCCTTAAAATGGAAAAACTCCTTTATTACTATATCCCTTCCCGGGGTGTAGTAAAAGCCGATATAAAGCGGGAAAAAGGAGGTGTGACAGCTCTGGCGACTCTGCTGGGGACTAAAGAACCCAGAACTTCGGTTCAGGATTCAAGAATTCGAGCTTAGTTAAATTGTTGTATTTGGCTTTATTTGGTTTTGATATATGCTCCATGCCTTACGTGCTAAATATTTATACCGCTTTGATATTTGTTGAACTGTATATAAATTGTCGCGAATCCCTCTCTCTTTCTGAGTCTTTTACATCATGGAGAAGGGTGCACTTCGTGTAGCTTCTCTTCTGTTAGAGTCTTTTTCCCAAATTTAGAACGAGGTTTGGATAAGTTGCAAAGCCGGGCGAGCTTCTGTATCCCCGGTACGCTGCCTCCCCCTCGGCCCAAGTTGTCCACTTGGGTAAGCCAGGTCTACACCAATAAATCTTGGATTTAAACCTAGATGAACAATAAACTCATGCCTGATCCCTAGTAGGACGCTTATTTGCATCACGTGCATTTTGACT